>JARJDV010005272.1:0-38673 GCA_030264675.1 Anaulacaspis nigra | reverse complement strand
TGAAAGAAAAATAGGCATTTTGGCCCACTGTGCACTGTATTGAACACGTATGGAACAGTGTCATTTAATCCACACACTTGCGCCCACAAAGGCGTTCGCAAATTCCGCGTAAAGCCAATATTGCGCCCCCGCCATAGAAAAAAAAACGCAAATACTCGGTAGGTAAGAAAGTGGTGCTAGATGTATACGTTCGTGGAAACAAACGAACGTCGACAAAGCGATGGAATTACTGCCGCCTTTGCTAACATTTCGGGCGGTACGCAGAACAGGTGGTTTAAATAGATTGCCGTGGCGCCAGCTTAAAAAAAACATTATCGATTCACGTGTGGAGGGCCACACGTTGATTCATCATTAGCGTTAGACCTGATAGTCTTGCTCTTTACTCACATAAATTCGGGCGCACCTTTATCGAAAACACAAGCAGATCTGTTTACAGAAAACGAGAAACACGATTTTATTGTGACATAATAAACATTTACTCCCTTAGCCATATTCTATTTGCAGCGCTGCCTATTTTTTAAATTATTCAACTAAACAGCCTGCTTATGGCATCGAGATAAATAATATTATTCATGAGTTGTCCAATGTTTTCTATGTTTATTTATCATAGTGCATTGTAAAGTACTGCGTTATTTGCAAATTGATATTGCAAATTGTGAATGTAGAAAATTCGTGGAAATGAATATTCAAAGCAACAACTAAAGCTGTACGTACAACAACACAACAGGCACTAGGGTGCCCGAACGCCAGCTTCTAGTACCACGCCAAAGCTTTCATCTCAAGGAATGAAAATTTGAGCTCTGGCAAAGCGCTAAGAAGTGCCTGCGTTGACGACGTCGAATGCTTTGTTCGAATTCCCCGAATGTAGGCAAGCACTACCACCATCGAATAATCGATGACACTCTGGCGTTACTGCGAGCAGCGGCTCGTTGTTATATGCAGTTGCCGGCTATTTATTTACTGACGGTGTGTGCTATGTGGCTATGTTTTAAGCCAGAAATGGACCATTGCGTCATTTTCGATGCATCGATTACGTACGCTCGCAGCACGTCTATGCGAAAGTTACGGCTATATTAAGGAACAAGGCGTACTCGCAATGTAATGTTTTGTGGTCCTCACCAAGCATAGGTGGCTAGCTAGCCGTGTCCTTAGTCCTTGCGCCTCGCCTGCATGTTCGTACTTACATAATTTCAGTAAGTTCATAATTTACAGTCGCCATTTTTCGACCGTTTCCCAAGAATTCCCGAAAACGTTTTAAATATTTATGAATACACATTACCAAGAAATCAACGAACGCTTGGTTTAAAGAGATTCATATATATTGACGTTGCGTTCGTGAGTTAGAGGGAAGCAAAAGAAGAAAATTAATATTCGCTCACGTTACACAAGTGGGAAAATGTTATTCTTTCAGGAATGCAACTCAAACGCGCACGCCCGCGTTTCTTTCTCATGTACAAACAATATTGCAAGCGTTACCGAGAAGCGCGTCAACAAGGTTGCAACGTTTCAAAGAAGCACGTTGTACGAAAAATGAACGTCGAGATGAATGACACTCAGGTAAAAACTAAAACTCACTTCCAATCATTTTTTTCAATATTTGCCCAATTACTCATATATTGATGAGTAATTGGGCAAATATTGAAAAAATAATACACCTCATTTTATAATACACCAAAGCGGAAAATATAAAGTATTAACGAGAAACTTGATTGATATGTATGTGGAATTGATAGGTAATTACTGCGGATGAAGAGCGACATGCTCGGACAATATTGTTGCATCGCAATTCGGAAAATACTATAGTGTATAAGTGGCAATTGCAAATGCACTCGTCAATTGCGTAGAATACGCAGAATAAAAAGAATAAATATAGCACAGCGTATGTAATGTATTTCGAAGAAGTCAATCAAATTATTTTGTTCGTCGAATATGCCAATGAACAGCAATAAACGGAATAAAAATAGATTCAATTTCAATTCATAATTTAGGAATATCGCAAATACAGTTAATTATTTTGTATTACAGCACTAGCCCTCTGATTCGTCAAAGCACGTGCACAGCGAGGTGAAGACCACGTGAAAAGCGATTGACAGATTTTATTCAACTTCAGTGACTACGAACGCTCCAACTTCAAAGTGCGGTACGCTCAAAATAGTTAGTTGGTCCGCGTTCACCTTACCTTTTATCCACATCTAAATTTGTTTGGCTAATTAATCTCATTGGATGCTCATCGTGGATGGATCGATCTATCGAATTTTTATTTTCTCCATGGGTGACGACGAACGTTAATGAGATTTCACGCGCAATGCCGAAATTATACTGTGTATCAGGTCTACTTATCGTAATCACAAGATGATTGTTTATCTCGCACAATTAAATATTACAGTGCATATTGCGTAATTACGCGTTACTCAAAGAACAGGTCGCGACCCCTGAGCTGGCGCTGCCAAAAAATAACAATAATATGAACTGCGCATCAAGTGCAGTGACGAGTTATTCCTCGAATATTTCGAAATATAATATAGGTAATTAATTAAAGTTAAAGTCAAATAATCAAAAAAAAAAAATTCTGGAAATTATAGCCAAATTATTAAAACAAAAAACAATTGTCTAATAAGCATGCGCCGTTAAAATGTTTAATTTTAGTAACAATTAACTTTGAATTCGATCAACACCCAGTGTAATAAGTTCATAATGTGATATATTTAATGCGAATGTATACGTCGTTTATTTGAAAATGTCGACGCGTTGTATGCGTACTCGCACGCACACTTTCCGCGAATTGCACGGTTTCCGCGAAGCTCCCGCGCGCTTTCAGAACTACGACGCGACGCACGTCGTAACCCCTACTGCATGAAATGAAACGCATTCAAAACCCGCGTATTCACATCGATCGAATACCGCGGAATTCGAATTACGCTCGCCGGATTTCCCAATGTTAAGGGCAATTCTTTGCTGTAATGCGAATTACACATATCACGCGCTCGTAATGCAATGACGATTATATTATTGGTTTATACGCATCTATAAAGGCGGTACGACGCATTCGCTGAAAATAAAATTGTCTAAAATTAACTGCATGCATAGTAACCTTTTCGGTGTGTGTGGTGCCCTCCTCCACGGTTGTGTCGCTGCCGATGGGTGACGTTTTTATTTGGGATTCGAAATGATTTCGAAACAACGCCAATGCCAATCGACTGACGCAATGAATGAAGGCGCGTACGCAACGCGCCTGAAAAACGAGCGGCAGACGCACTCAGGCGACGCAATCCGTCGGCATCAGGAGGTTTTTAGTGCGAAGTGAAAACACGTTCCGGCCGCTTCTCGGAACACTCCGCTTCTACGTAGGCTGACTTCACGGTAACACGGGGCGCGCGCGGTATCTAAACGCACGTAAGAAAGCTGCTACGATGACGTTCGTTGGCTTCGGGTCCGACGCTGGCTTTTCGTAACACGGAGGAAGCACATATGCACGTATGCGATGATATCAACCACAGCAATGCGCTCGTCTCCTAAAAAATGAGCCGTACAACTCATACAGGCCAATCGAACTACACGCGCACGATGACTAAATTTTATTTGAACTTCTTTGTGATTTTCAATTTTCACAATTATTATAATTTCATCGCTATCAAGTTATTGCGGAGAATTCAATTATGCGTTCGCATGCGGCACCGCTCATCTGCCATGCGCATGCCCCCCCCTGTGCGTTTTGCAGCGTTGCCGAGTACGCCTTAAAGCAATCGACCCCTGCAGTTTGGCAAGCACCTCTAGCGATTGCAATTGATGGCAATTAGTATCGCTAGCACCACATGATTAATTTCTTCCATGGCACTTGTAGACGATCGCCAATCCCGCGAAATTTAGCAGCACGATTAATTGCATCAACACTCAGCGACAACGAAGCGCACTCGCCGCAACGCATTCGCTACGTTTCAAGCGCTCACCGCACTTCGAACGAAAGTATTTTCATTCGAATCGCGTCAGTCGTGCGGTGTGGACCTGGTGCGGTAGTAGTTGTTTCCACAGTGCGCCGGCAAGACAACTCTACTCGCAACGAAAAGAATTTAACGCAATCAACGAACAACTTAAAACGCTTCACCTGTGCGCATTGTTGCTGTGGATTAGCGCGCTTTCGTCTAGCATCAAGTGCTTCTAGGAAACTTACTTGCACCCCAGCCGTCAAACGGAAGCGTATTATTGTTTATTGCTCGCAAGGCGTACGTAAGCTTGATAAGCGCGCAAAGTTTTGAAACATGTGCTACTACAAAGTGAAACATCGGACAAACGGCGTAGTTGAATCTATTTGAGTGTTCTGTGTAGATCCATACGAAAACAACCCTCTCCAGCAGCCGCCTCCGCCGACGCGCCACTTCTGAGAACTGAACGAAATTTCACCCCGGAGCGCGCGGACTTATTTGTCGACTTTGAGCAACGACCAAGACGAGTGAAAAGTTGGAAATTGAAAAGTCTTCTGGTAGCTTCAATGAGTGGTTTAATGATATTCAACGCTGACATTCAATAGGTTCGTACTCTCCTAGACAGGACATTCACTAACTAGTAATATGCTTGCCGATGTCATAATATTAATTGAAGACGGAAGGTAGTTATTATAGATTCCACTTAAGATGCAATCATTGCGAACGTAAATAAGAATATAAACTTAATATAGTCATGCATTGAACAAATCACGAAATGTTAGCTGGAGGCACCTTACTAATAATAAATAATGCATGCAAATAGGTGTTGAGTGAAAATTTATGATATCGCAAACTTCTTCATTCACAGAGTCTTCAGCATAATATATTATAACGAAATTCATCTTTGATGTAATATCATGATGTTGCTTGCCAGTCAGTCTAGTTCTTCATCTATTCACCATTAGCAAATAATTTGACTGGGCGCTCGCTCGTAATTACCATTCATTAGCCAGCATCGTAATAGTTGTACATAACTTATAATTATTGCAATGTCTCGGAATAAGCGAAACTCCGCGTAGCATACGCGCGTACTTATTTATTCAACCTAATCTTGGAATTAAAGGCAGTGAGCGTGCGGTCGCTTTTCGCGGAACCGAGCGCGCGGCGCATGAAACGAGTTTGCCTACTTGCTTCGGAGATTTCGTAAATTCGCGGAAAAAACGCCGCGAGCTGAGATGCCGGTCGAGTTCTTCCCACAATTGAAATCCGCGCGCCGGCGGCGAAGTTTATCACGAAGTGAAACCGCTCGTACGAGCATGCCGCATTCATTCGATAGCGTTAATAGCGCGGCGAACAAGCACAGTTCACTTTGTTATTCGGCCGGTTATAATAGAACACCGTCACACAGGCATCATGAATGCGTATGCCACAATAGGCTTCGCGATATTTCGCGAAAGTAAGAAAATTTGAAATCGTTTCCGCGAATTAGATTATTTTTAAAACTGTGCGTTGCTGTTGCTGCTGTTGCTGCTGTTGGCGCTTTTTGTCAGCGCCCGCTCGCACTCGTGTATTCTGCGTATTCTTGCGGTTCGTTCCGAATGCATCTCTTCCAGGAGGACGATTATAAGTGGATGCCGCGGCGCGTCGAATGGATTGATACTTTTCGAACCAGCCGGAGAAAGAGAGGGGATTTTTAATAAACGTCGAGGCCGAAGAGGTGCGCGTGCGGATTCTTTCCGCGTAGCTCTCAAGCAGACAACTTCTGTGCAGCTGGCTGGAGTTCCGCGAAAGTGCATCAATCGCTCTTCTGGGAAGGCCTTTCCTCTCGCGCGCTTATACAGACGCCACCAGCCTCACCGACTTCTTCGGAAACGGATGTTTCCAGCGAACACGCGTGTCGTCGGTTTACGTTTACTACTGCAGGGGGTAGGGCGAGGCGAGCACCCAGTGTCTGATTATATTTTCGCGCATTCTCCTTCCTGAACACCGACGAGTAAGAGCTGCATCTGCTGTCGACTTTTTCACATCTTTTGTTCCATCGTCCGTCCACCTGCGGCTTCTCAACGACCAATAATACTGTCCGATTCCACGAAGTTCCTCTCTTCTTTTGTGTACGGATTGTTGGGCATACATAAATACGCTGGATGGGTTTAAAATCACATATAAGCATTAATAGCAACATAGAGCGTGGCTGTGGCTGCGACTGTGGCAGTCGTCACGCCACAATCAGTTACAAATAATACTAGTATAACGTGCTGATGTGCCGCTAATGCAGTTTGCCGTGTGCGTGTTTTGGCCTCGATTCGCACGCCACATTTGAATTTAATTACTGCGCACCAGTGCAAGGTGTTGCCCGCACATCGCGGGGCAAAGTAGCGTGTATAACGGTGCATTCGATCATCTTTCACATGCGCTTTTCGATGTGATTGTTGACGAAATGAGGCCGGGTCACTCGTTATGGCGAGAGCCATACTAGCAATAGTTCAATACTTTCGCTACCATCATATTCGTTACGTTATCCAACCCGGTTGCCGCGGCATGACGATGACCACCAGGGTGGGTCGATTGGCTTCGCTATCTGAAGTATACGCAGTTTTAGCGGCATTGTCATTAATCGATGCAATACGTCAAGTACGTGCACATAAATACCCCATGCGATCGATAATAAGTTCATGTAACCAAAGTAAGCGTAATACGAAATGTAATTATGGTTTATGCGTAAGTTGCATCGATGCATCATCGGGATTTTAACCGTGTACTAACTTGTTGCAGATTGACGTTTAACACTGGCATGGCATGTGCCTGCAATGATATGCTGTAAGACGAACACGGTGTGCCCAAAATGCCAGCACCAGTTCCCCGCGCAGTGGACGAGCTGCTACCGAGGCCGACACGATCTGATGAGCGGCGGTGGACTCATCGAGACGACCACCCCGTCAACGACGACGGCGTTCAGTCCATCCGCAATCAACTTCTTCATCTCACCGCCGCAGCTGAACATGAGCACCCAGCCGGCGGCGGCGGCAGCCACAACCACACAACAAGTCGTGCACGTCGTTCATCACCACCATCATCACCATATTCAGCCGGCGCCGGTGGTCGGTCTGCTGCGACACGAAAACCCAGTCGCTGGCTGTGGACCTGCAGTCGACCTGCAACGCCACTCGCCACCTACCTCCCCGACGACTCCGCCGCCCCCGGACACGCCGTCGCCCGATACCGTTCGGGCTCTTCGCCACTCCGGCTGGTATTACGAAGGCTTGACGTACCTCGACAGTCAGGAGCTCCTCAAGGACCGACCGCTCGGCACGTTCATCGTACGTGACAGCTCGGACCCTCGCTTCCTGTACTCACTCAGCGTGCAAACGGAGCGCGGCCCGACATCGGTGCGTATCCATTACGTACACGGCGCGTTCCGGCTGGACAGCCAGCAGGACATTCAATCGCTGATGCCGACGTTCGCCACCGTCATCGAACTCGTCGATTATTACGTCGAGCAGTCTCAACGGTCCGCGACGAGCCCGCACGTCTGGGTGGATCCGAAGGGCAAGATGTACTCGCCGATCACGTTGTCCCGTCCGCTGGTCAAGGAAGGACAGACGCCCGCGACCCTAAAGCATCTAGCGCGGCTCGCAGTTAATGGCGCCATGAAGCGGCAATTCTACCGCAGTTCGCGCACCTCTATTTTCCAACTTGAGTTGCCAGCCAGCGTTAGTGAATACCTCATCGAGTATCCGTATGCGATCTAATAATTAACGACCACGGTCAGCATGCGTTCTCAATGTTAACCAAAGAAATTTGCACGCGAGTGCGCTCGAAGCGCTGCGAAGTACCTATACATACTTCGCTTGCGCCTGTCGATGGTGACCCGCCGACTGGTCGGCACGCAAATTTACATACAGTATTTATTCTCTCAATGTATTTCTCCTTCGATGTTACATTAAGGAAGGCACGCATTCGTCGCTGAACGTATCAGGAATGAAATGTCGTACAAATGCGATGAGACAATGCGTAGATAGGATAATCAATTTATGCGTTCGTATGCGTGTGTCTAAATGAGAAATGATGTTTACTTGTTGGCATGGCGTTCTGCGCGCCTACAGGACGAAAAGATAAAGGACGAGCACGATTATTTATTTATTGCATAAAGAGGTGCGTGGTTGGATGTGTGTGTGGTTGTTCGCGTGCTAATCCGAATGTATGCGAGCGTGTGCGTATGCTGTTAGTCAATCTACGTATTCCTCAAGTAAAAAAAACAGCGGATTTTGGATATTCAAAGCTGCTGCACAGAACGAACGTTGCATGCATACGAACTATGTGTATTAAATAATTATTGTGTAAAAAGTTGTATTATATTGATGTAATACTTATTTTTGTGTAAGTAACCAAAATTGTAAACGTAGACTAAGCACTTGTATTTATTTAAATCATCGGTTTTATTTCAAAGAATTCGATTAAATTATTTATTTATAATAAACGAAAAGGAAGAATAAAAGATGCAAACATTTCTGAATTTCCTGCAGGATTTGATTATCTCGGATAGAATAGATGACGAGCTCTGCCTGTCGAGGAGGGAAGCGGGCGAATCTAGAATCTCGTCGACCATAACAGCCGGAAAAAAGCAGAGTGAGCGAAGGGCTAACTACTCCTCATCAGTAAAACAAATTACTTCAGGAATCTGTAGATGCCCTGGAATTTAGGCTCAACAGAAGGTCACTCACAACGGAATATAGGTTATTCCGTTGTGAGTTGTGTTCCGAAAACATGGAATGTGCGGTCGTTAAACAGACCTGGAACTCAATAAGCTTTACTCAAGGAACTACAAAAATACGAAACAGTGATAACGTAGGATCCTTAGAAAAGTAACGATAGCTAACATAAGTAGACCTAGATAAAATAACGAGTACCGGATATTTCAAGACCCTCCGATCTCCGTATACATCAGACTGCAAGATGTATACTTAATCTTTGCAGACTTCTTCTTTCTTCTTCTTAGCTCCTGGGTGTGATAACGTAGAGGAGAACAGCAGAGGACCCAGTGGAATGGGGGAATAAACTACAGGAAGCCACGTTAGCGCCATATGAAGAATAAGAAGATGACGTAAAGCACAAAGTCGTTCTTATACACCTAATGAATAACCCGCAACTAAGGAGATGCGATATGTGAACACCATTAAATTTGTGACCTGAATCTTATCTTGTTCATCTGTCATATACAGGGGCAATGCAAGGATTGATTAGCACTTGTGGAAATTTGAAATGCCACATACGAATGGTTTGCGCCTCAGTATTTAGTGGTAACGTATGGTGCGGTACGGTGTGTCGAGGCGGCGTATAAATAGCTCTTATGATTAAACAAGTGCATGCGTCGATATAGATCAGTCAGAGTATTTTCAGAAAACCAGCCATCGCATGCACGGTTTTCTCCGAACTTCACTGCATCGTTGATGTCTTCAACGATTTCCGCGTATGTAGGTTGTTTTATTTTCGTGTACGCATCATATCCCGTTAGCCGTCCATTAGCTGAACAACAACGTCGCGCATCAATGATTTGATGTCAAGCAAAAATAAATAATATAAATTCTATTATTTTCGCTGAATCCCAGTACGATTGTCGTCCCAATCTCTGAATTATTTATGAGTATCGCAGTGAGCACCTGTTGTTGCAGCTTCAATGTCAGTCGCAGTTCACGAATCTATTTGCATGTTTGCATGAATAATTTGCCGCGATACAAAATCGAAATAATTAATTTGTTAATGTAACGAATATTAAATCAAGAGCTAAACACTCGCCGAGTCCAGCTACAGTTTAAATTAATTAGTGAACGAACGGCGATACAAACGAATGAAAAAATTATTCATATCAGCAGGTGTCTCGCATATCCATTCGGACTGCAATGTGTATGATACACACACACTGCTATGAAGTGAATAAATCGTTTCGTATTAAGCCTTTTTTATCAGTAGTGGGAATTTTGAACGAATAAAGAATCAACGCCTATGAGAACAAGAACAAGTAAGCATTTCATGGTTTAAAGTGAAAACATATTTAGTGAACAATATAGTTCAGAAATAAATTTTATCAATTAAGAGCAAGAGCGTTTTTTCACATTCAAACTCGCAGCGGATTAATAGCACGTGTCTAAGGAGAGACAAAGATAATCAGAATGTTGACGAATTTCATGAAAACAATAATAAAAGGGGGTATAACAGTTATTGCAAACGTTGGTTTGCAATACGGGAGAGGAGAAAGAAATTGATCAAAGTATTCCATTATGCGTGCAAAGGCAGTATAACAACACCGTAATTATCCTACGAGCAAATAAGCGGCTCCTGCATAAATAGAATATTAATTAAATAGACGTCTGGGCCAGACCGATTCGCTATACTGTGCCGCAGATCTTATTAGTCGCACGTATCGATTACGTCCAAAAATTATAAGTTCCCTTTGACCCACAAAAGAAAGTTACGCGCCGAGTGCTCTATTCGCATCGAGGGCCCTTTGATTCTTACACGAATTTATCGAATCAAGATGCGAAGCGAACGAATATCATGCGAACGAAGAAGCGAACGAATATCACGAATATCATGCACGCATTTAGCGTGCAAGTTATTTACGTTAAATATAAGGACACGGACACGTTGCAACCTGCGGGCACGTGTCAATGGGTGTGTGTTTGTACATACATTGAATTTCAATTGCTTTGTAGTTTCTATATTTCTCGAAAGCCACAGCCGTTGTCATCGACTAATAAAGCAATAAGTCTAATAATAAAATTGAAAGCGGTGTTACTCGATGAGCCGTGCTGTGACAATACGGGCTTCACTGGTTACTTCGCTCAAGTTTTAGCGTTCGTGCCACTTTCCACAATGATATCAAATATTTGCATTGGCTTACCGCATCATTCCTTATTACTTCTTGCAGTAGATGATAGTGCAATCATAATAATTACATTATGCTGCAAACAGGGTGATACGACACGTTTGCACAAACTGACTGAGATAATTTGAGATAATCATAGTGCCAAGTAACCGTTCACCCCATCTTTAAGTACATGCTAAGAGATAATAAATAACTCCAATAAATGCATATATAATCGTGTATTTAAACAATTCAAGTATCAACAAAATAATAAAGCGGCGATGTAATAAAATTCGCCGAACAAAACTCGCTGCCTGGGTTTTAGAGATAGCAACACAGGGTTCTTAGTCAGCTAGGAATAGAATAAAACGGGAATTAAGGACTATGAATATAGCACTGAAGAGCATGAGCTTACCTTCTACGACGTGTTGCGGTGTTTACCTAGGCAACACTTACACGATTTTCCTTAGCCCACTTCCGGATTACTTTGCTAATTTGGTCCGCTTGATTGGAGGTGCTATGGCGTAGCAGTTGGAGCACCTGCGATAGCACGTCCGGTGAGATTTTCTTCGCTACGACACCCTGTTACCGCAAAATTAATAATCGTCACTATCGCAAACAGAAGCAAATTATTCCACTGACACCACGCTGTGAACATGGTTAGGTAAACTGACAAATACTACACAATTAAGTGTGTAGCGACACTTGTCGTAAGCGGCTGGAACCTGTTCAGCAACGGTTCAAACCAATATGCCATATTATTGTACATTCATTGCCTATAGAGGTCTACGCTTGTGCCACCGTGCGCGCTAGAAATGATTCAAACTTACTTGAAATACTCCGCAAATGGCTCCTCTTTTCCCTTCCCAAAACTCAGGATTTGGTTCTAGTCGATCAAGCATGTCGAACGCCTTAGCAGCATACCAAAATTGTCCCATTCGATAGCAATCGTTTGCAATCATTAGTAACAAATTGAAGCTTTCTGAGGACGCCTCCATTTTCAAGTACAACTCCCATGCTGCATCCGGTTGTCCATTCACAATATAACATCGCGACAGATTTGAGACGTAGACGTAGTCGCTTTTAATTTTCGGATCCTCAATCAAAAGGAATGTCGCCTCCGCCTCTTTGAACTGGTCGCACGCTGTTTTCGCCTGCGCATAATTGAAATTGAACGTATCGTCCGAATGGAGGTAGCTCTTGATAGATGTAAGGTAGACTAAGACCTCCTCAAATTGCGCGGATAAAAAGAATGCTGCTGCCATGCATTGGCGGCCAGGGATTGTGTCGCATTCGCTCGTGGAACTGCCCACAAGCTGAAAGCATTCCTCTGCAGTTTTCACGTGTTCACTCTGAAATAAATGCGCGTAAAAAGAGGGCAGACTATATTGTAGTTATTAAGATGGTGAATACCGAATTCAGTTCCTGGCCCAAGACCGCATTCACCACCGCCTTTAAAATGTATTCCTGCGGCACGGCTGGTTGCAGATCCTTAATCAGGTCATACGCTTCCTTGGTGTCATCATGTTTCAGATAGTGAATGACCAGATTTAGGCGCGCTTCGGGGACTATACCAATGAGGGGTAGGAATACTTGCATAGCTCCTTTTCCGTTACGAAACACGACCAGATTGTGTTTAACGAGCTCATGACCGAATCCGGCATTCGCACTCTGATCGACAATACCGCGGATCTCGCTCTCGGCCGCGGCTCCGTTGTACAGCCGGAAGTGATTGCAGGCCTTGAGATTGGTAGCAATCACAGAATCAGGGAAGTGGTTTAAATAGAATCCAAGAACCTCTTGCGATACGTCGTAGTAGTCTAACTTGTAATAACACAGCGCAACATAGACATTCAGCGCGAGATGGTCTCGATTTTGTAATAGTAATCGCTTGTAGATGTCGATCGCCTCTTGGTAGTGAGCGCGCAAGTAGTGAATAGCCGCGAGACTTAGCTGGTCTTCGAGCACATCTTGCAAGTGCTGGTGATGCTCCATCAGCGCTACCTCATCGCCAAGATTGTGTGCGAGGTGGAAATTGAGGCGATTTCGTAATCTGGTCGGCGGCGCTTCCTGCAGCAACTCTCTGGACTCCTCATACATTCCCAAGTAGAATAAGCAGCACGCGATGTTCACGAATAGGGAGTAGGTTTTAGCAACATCCTTTTGGTTAGCGTTCTTCTTGTTGTGTACGTGTTGATACATTGCCAATGACCTTTTGTAATCACCTTTGTGAAAGTCGCAATACGCAATCCACAATTCAATAAGCATACTGTTCTGCTCATACTGTTGCGTAAACTAAAAGCAACCGAAGCGTTTATTCGTTTCGAGACTTGGACACTTCTTACCTCGAGTAACGCCCTGGCGCCGATGTAGTCGCGGCGCGCAAGATAATCCTCGAAGTCTGGTTGCGTCTTCTTGTTGGTAACGGCGTTGCTTGTGCTTCGTCCTGTTTTGTTGTAGGCGACGTAGGCTGGTTTGATGCGGGAGAGTATCTGAATATGAATTTGTTGACGTTTAATAAAGTATATTATTTCTAAAAAGTATCTAAACTGACCATTCTGCTAAAAGTCGTGATATATTTCAGGAACAGTGGTATATTTGAGAAAATGAAATAATATAAATGCGCATAGAGGCGCAAAAGCTCAAAAGTTGTTTGTACTGACAGTATTTGTGTAAGCAAACTGTTGCGTTAGCAACGCAACGTGTGCAACGATCACAACATGGCAAATGATCCTTGGCTCCCCTTTGAATTGAAATCATCTATAAATAAAATCGTAATTCGTATAAAAGCTTTCGCTACACTTGATGTGGCTTGACGAGTCATTCATTGCTTTAAAGCGCAATATGAACATTGCGAATTCGAGAATAAAGTTCAAATATTAATGTTGAAGTTGCGACTCTATTGAAGGGGTTCAAATGGCAAAAGTTGGAAATGTAGTTCGTGGAGAAGGAGATTGTAGCTATGCTGTCGGCTTCGCAGGCCACTAGCACACGGTGCGGAGCGCGCGGGTAGAGGCGGTCGCGGAGGTGGCCACCGTGGTGCACGAAGCGCGACCTTGAAAGGGGGGCAGGATGCAGTTTTCATGGATGCGGATGCAAGCGCGATGGAAGGGACCGAGCCAGGTCGGTCGTCCAGGCAACGGTGCGCGCGACCTTGGTGAAGCGCATCCTGCACGCCGCGACGTGCCGCCGGAAAAGTATATATAGGGGCGGCACGCACGGAGCGGCTACGCGTTCGCCTCGTACCGTTCGGCGGCACGGACTGCTCTTAAAGCGGGCGCGCGCTGCATGACGATCAACTTGCGCTTGCTTTCGCCGCCGCCGTCGCAAAACATCGGCTGACAGTGGGGCAGCGCGTGCTCACCGCTTCCAGTGCAGCGCCGTTAGCGTCGCCGAACGGTACGAATTGCGAACGGGTGAGTTGGTGTTTTGCTCCCCAGCGTCCGTTAGAGCAGCAGCACGATCAGTTGAGCGCCGTCTCCGTGTGCAGCATTCTCTCGTCTCGTCTACGCGGGACCGTTCCAGGCCCCACGATGATCGCCAGCAAGGTAGAGAAATTTTATGTTGTTTGCATGATTCGCTGTACGGGAATGCACTAAGTATGCGAACCACGGCGGTTGTGTCCATTGCGGCGGCGGCTTGCCGCGAAGGTCGCCGCTTGTCTCACACGGCTTAGAATTGCCCAGGTTGCCGCCAATTTTCCGACGCACCGTCGGAATATCGGACCTGTCGAATGTCAATAAGTATCACTGCAAACGGTGCGGCGAACGGCGCGCCGGGCGAGGTGTCGCGAATAATAGTCTCGCGATTGCTGATGATGCTGCCGTCGGCAGATGCACACCGTCATATATAGGCCATCATTGATTATGGGAAATAGACGCGACACGCGCGAAATGAATCGTCTTTCGTTCCATTACGACTAACGGAATCAAAACAGCCGCTGCAATCGCACGAAATCGGACGCTGTCTGACGTTTTTTCATTGTGTTGCATGCATGTCCGAATGCCAATCATGCGCTTGTTTTGTACACCACGATAGTAATTATCATCGTTAACGTGCTTCGCTGCATTGAGAGAAATAATTTATCTTGGGGGATGAGATGCGCGACTGCGATAATTTAATCAGGACCGCAAACTCATGAAACAATTCGCACTTGGAAAGGTGCGATTCCTGGTTAGTCACGTCAAAAAGTATTTCCAACGCGAAAGGGGCAAAATTACTTACTTTAGGAGAACATTTCTGTATGTCGTCCTACGCGCGCGCATGTGTAATATGACCTAGTTGACTGCTCATCTTTTTCTAGCGATTTTCATCTTTCTGGAGGTGAATTCAATCAGGCGGCAGCAAATATAATATAATGTACGAACCTCATTATCTAAAAAGGAATCACAACAGGTCATAATATACGTATGTACGACGAATACGATTGAGTTAATTAAAGGAGGATAATTAATACTGCCGAAAATGAAATATAATATTTCGATCAAATAGGAACGAATTTGTTCGAATTTGTATATTATATTATATATACGGGTATAACGGTGCAATATCACCACCGCAGTGCATCGCATCGCATCGCGGTATGTACCTCGCGGGAATGGATACATTTCATATCGGGATTGTTTTTTAATGCTAGCGTACGCACTTGTTATTCAAAGTTCGAAAGTAAGTGCGCTCAATTTTGTCACTTGTCGGCTTCCTTTAAGAATTAATTATAAAATCGCTCTTGTGAAGCAAAATTCGGACGTGTACGCGATTTACGCGCGCATCATTTAAATCGGGTATATGGAATTTTGCTGTAATGCAGTCAAAAAAAGTTTCCGGTACGTTACGAAGCAAGTAATGCGGTCATCAATGTCTATTTTTGTTCAACTTACTTATAAACCTATGCCTATGTTCGGTTATCGATTGTGCGTTTTTTCTCCGATATTATTAGATAGATATTTTACTCGATGGCGTTTTGTTAACGTGCAATTCCCCAAACAAGTCGATGTCTATAAACAAAATGATTGTAATTGTTTATTCGAACTGTAAGAATTTGATTAATTTTCCTACTTACTCGATAGATGATAGTTTCGTCATCAGAAAGTAATAAAAGTTGAAGTTTTCTAATTGATCAAGTTTAGATGTTTCGACGTTTGTTTATCAATAGAGGCGCGCTGAAAAAACGGCAACTTCAAGAATTGCGTGTCTGATTTATCAAGCATGCGAGTAGTGTAGCACAATAATGGTAGCTGAGGTAATGATAGAAAAAGGCGCAGCGTTTGTGGTTTTCAAATTTTGTTGATTCGCAAACATAAATATTTAAGGTCTTGACGCTGAGCAGGGCGGACGCTTTTGGACGTCGGTGTTCTTCGTTTGTAAGTAGTACGAATTTCTGTTCAATTAGTAACGGATCACATTATTATTAGTACTGCTACTAAACGGGTTGACAAAATGGATAATTATAACTTTATCATGAATCGCGTAACTTACGACGAAACGCAGCGAAGATGGTTAGATGAATACCTTAATAGAATTCTCCTAGGGCAAGAATTATGCCGATTGCTTTCGATGGCAATATGGAACGCGTGCCCCTTCAGCGACGCGGTGGAGGTACTCTCGCGGAACATATAAATCAATTGCGTCAAATTCCGGAAGACAACCCAACTGTATATATCCACACCTTAAACGATGAGCTATCCGTTACCCCTGTGCATCCGGGAATGGAGTTGTTCCGTGAACTAATATATGCCATTTTACAACTATTGACCATAGCTACGCTTTTATATATTTTGTCATATTTGTAGTCACCCAGCGAATTTCGCCTTTTATTTAAAGCTATCTAACCTGCCAGCCAAATTATTACAAAATTTTAAAAATAAATTCCTAGTCAGAAAAATACTGCCTACAATGTATATCTTGTTACTTCTGCTTGATTTGACATTATAACATCCATTTTGTGTCAATATTTTAAATGTACGTGTAAGCATTGACGTGTATAAAAAATGTTTGGTTGATGTTTTCCCAAAATTTGACAAATCGCATTGCAGCAATAAGAGAGCATTTCCATCTCGAGGCACAATGCAAATTTGAAATTCATTTTTGGAGCGTGGAAATCATTTGTCCGAATGATTTCCGTGCAAATTTACTCAAATTTTATATGCCAATACGTTGAATAATACATTCATGGAATTTGATAATTTTCATGTATTCAAATCAGCATCTAAACTCATTCACGCGAATCGAGAACGATCTCTCGAAAATAAATATTTCGACATCTAATTAATCGGCTTTTATAATTTGAGAAGCCCCAAGCTTTTCATTTATCCCCTGCATGTCTCGCGAATTATGTTCCCTTTGCGAAAGGCACGTTGTCTTGGCAGGTGCAACACGTGGATCGTGCTAAAAGCATCTATTGTCATTACGTGCATCTGCAATCCGCAAGGAATCATCTTACAAATTCGTTCACTGCCATGCGTTGTTCGGTTTGCATCTTTTGCCGGTGACGCAATCAAGTAATCATGCTAAATTTAAGAATCGATAATAGATTGTTGCCTACGCATGAACTGCACGCGCGGTCTTTCGAAATTGCAGTTGTCATTCGCATGTCATAAAGATGATCACGTAATTCTTGTGATATTCTTGGGAAGATAATTAATATCTATTTTAATAACATACGAATGTCATAGGTACATCTGATATCCGCATATCATGTTCCAATGCCATATTTACGAGAAAATGTAATTAATTTACGAGCCAAGGAAATCAAGCGCGGGAAAAATGTCAATTACGAACAAATCTATTTGTGGCGTTGTTGTTATTGTTTTGCAAACATGTGGAAAACATGTCTTATTAAATTTTCGCTAGGTAAAAACACGCAAGTGAAAAAATACGGATAAACTCCCGTCTGGGTTGTTTATTTAGGGCGCGCACCTTAAGTTCCGCAAAATGATGCACATCATTATAAGAGCCGTTGTGAAAGTTCGCAACGTCAAGTCGAAAGTACTGCATTCCGTGAGTGCGTATTTCGTTGAAGCGCTGAGGCTGGTGCCGCCGCCACCATCGCCGTCTTGACGAGTTTCATAGAAATTGTTGTGCTAGCGACGGCTGGCATGTCGAGCGGCAGCAGCCGCTCGCGCGATGATTGTTAAATAAATGCAACCAGACGTGAATAATAAAAGTCAGAAATAATATTTCTTTAAGAATTTCGAAAGTATTTCTTTTGTTCGGTCGTGGACATTTTTCCAGCCGCCAAATCCAGTCAAGATTATTTATGTTGTGCCTCATTATCATTGACACTTGTTCAAAACTTTTCGAGTTTGATTGCCGCACTTCTCATCGGACCTGGCGAGGCATCAATTAACTGACTAACCTGAGGGCGAGCGGCACCGCGTCCAGCAGCAGAAGCAGCGTGGTAGTGGTGACATGTTACAATCAACGGTGCAGCGCACTGTGAGTACAAAGCGGTTTGTTCGGTCCTCTGCGTCGCGACGCTGAGCAGCACGCCTGAATGGGCTCACATCCGGCGTTCGGACGCGGGGGTGGCAATGACAAACGCGCCGTGATTGAAAAACCAGGCGGTCGGCATGTATGTAGTGAGCGCAAACGACGGCTCGCTTACAGCCGCTAACAGCTAAAGCAGAAAATTCGCTCATCGATTTTTCGTTAGGTGTGTCTCGGTCGTGATATTAGTCGGATCGTCATAATAGTCGAGTGGCTCGTCGCTCGCTCCTCACTCGTATGCTTTACGCTGGACGACGCACGCGGCGCGCCGCGGCTTCATGACGCACGCAATGAGAGTCGATGCGACCAAAACAGATATTCGCAGAAATGAAAACCCGCTGTGGCATAAATGATGTGACAAACGGTTACCTCGTGCCTGCGCCGCGGCCGACTGTAAGAGGCAGCCTTGATGATGCACTGGTGCAATGCTGCTTTTTATTACAGTTTTCCTAATTAACCTTTCGTTAACAAGCTCGCGCAGAACGTATTTTACAACATTAAATATTTATTTCTTTGTTCGAAATATCGTTTGGTGACTCTCGCGATGCCGTCCCCGGTTTCAAGTATTCTTTCAATTAAAATTCTAACTTTATGCAATGTATTTTAAGAAAATAATGAGGACAATATCAAATTTTTCGCTGCAACTTTATTCTCGCGAAGAATAATTATATTTTGTGTTAAATTACCAAGCCAAACTGGATTTTCTTTTTGATTTCACAGCCAACAATGCAGGCGCGAAAAACTCGCGCTTTATATTATGTCTATCCATCCGGTCGGTTAGTGTTTGAACAAATTTTTTCTCGTGTTCACAGAAAATCGAAATTAGAAAATATCGACATTCCTTTTGGCAATTATATATTTGAAAGAGCCTTTACTGTATTATAGCTAACTGCAATGAGTAGCACATGCATTTTTTGCTGCACGTATTGCAATACAAAGTAGCTTTGAAGTCAATAAAGAACAGTTTAAAACAAATTGCCAGCGAAATGTTACATAATTTATTCAAGCGTTAATCAATTTTGCATGGAACAATTTGACGTGGCATATTGGCAGCGTGGTAGAAAATTGTTAAAATTTGTTTTGTAAAATTTGTTTAATATTTAAAAGTGACTAGGATTAAATTAAAATGCGCGCTAAAAGCAGAGCCACACATACTAATTACATAATGCAAGCCGTCCACCAAAGGCACAATATATAGTATGTATCAAGAATGCGAATGGAAAAAGCAATTAATTCTTCCAACCCCTGCGAGCGCATACACAAACGCCCCGTATATTATTAACTTTGTAGAAACAAAGAAGTATTGCAAAAGGATTACTGACACGTATAACTTGTGCGGTATTAATATTATATTTTTGGAATCGGGCAAACGTCATTGCAAACAATTTTTTTATCGGCAGCTAATCCTTTCGGAAGAAGAAGATCCACATCTAGCGAGAAATAATTGTGCGTAACAAATTTAGCTAATAGGTATATCGTATATATCGACTGCAATAAGACTGAACAATTCCATTTACGCTCGAATAAATACGAGTTCATCATTGTGATTAAAAAGGTAGCAATATACGTTCAGTTGTAGGATGCGAGCACATATTGGCTACATCAAAATTTAACAAGCATGAAAAGGGAAAAGTAATTTAAATCCTATTTGCAGCGGGAAATCTGTTATATGACACGGATTTATAACAAATTGAAGAGTGCACAAATAGATACGCGCGAGCGCGTTGCGCTTTTAAAATTTATATTAAATTAAAACGTTCGGTGCGTGGGATCAATATCGGTGTGAAGTGCACTAGTAAATTAATTATTCTATTAAATGCGTGGAGCAAGCTAACTCTCTCAAATTGCTGAACTGGCTAAACAGCAACTGGAATTTCGGTGCAACGCACGTACGTATTGTAAGCGAGGATCAAACCAAACGCGCGCGATATTGTTGTGAAAAGTTTCAGAAGACTAGAGTGCTGCAGGACATGATCGAAGAGGGCTATTAAGTGAATTCAGCGAGTGATGATAATAAGCCACGAACTTATTGTTTGAAATGCGATTAGAGTCAATTTGTATGTCATGCATGCCGGCGACAATCAGCCGATTGTCAAGTAAACTAATATAGCAAACTACCAACCAACCAGCTACCTATCTGTGATAGATTATTGTTGTCGGACGGGCGCAAACGTCGGGAGAAACTACGGGCGGCATGCAACGGTAAGTACAAAGAGGTTGGAATGCTTTGTATCAATTAAAAAGGGCCACTAATTGTTCATCGATTATTATTAATTTTTGAACGATCCCACTTGTTGAGTGGCTTGGCGCGAACGCGCAGCATGTAGCGTAGATACCTTAACGTCGTTAGAGTGCGTCCGTCTGCTGCTCCCGACGCACAGGTGGATGCGAACGTGGCGTGCGACACCGATCCTTTGCGTTGTTTTAACTGCTCCCTAGAGCCTTGCGCTTTTACCCCTTTTTCCTATATAAACCTCCGCCTGGGAGGTGCAATACAAAGTAGCGCGTTGCAGCGCCACTTGATTAATCGTGCAAATACTGTGCCTGACGGTTTGCTTCTTCTCTTGCTCTGCCTCCACCTTTTGAAATAACATTTTCCATATTTTATTACTCCTGTTACCTGTTGCCTCCTGCAATATGACTGGCTTCCTCGTAATTTGAAAGGTAAATTTGGAAACGAATTTGCATCGGACCTTTGCATGCGTCCCGCGTCTGGCCCGCGAGCACCTCACAACCTAATTTTCGCGCATTCGGTACGTAGAGGATCGAATTTTACGAAGCACTCAAAAGTACCGAATGCGGAAGCCCAATCAATTGATGATTGTATCCCTGACGGCGACGGCGACGGCGACGCGCATTTTGAACGCGAAATATTCAGTTACATTCGCGTATTGTATAAGCGCATAATTAGTTACCGCTTTGTACATTCACGTATTAATTAAATTCGTATCTGGGTGGCTTTTGATGCCGAAAATTAGCGGGTGAATTCGTTCGTTCGTTTTGTTTGCGCACGCCTGCATTCATACGCATATTAACGTCATATTCAAACAAGTTGTTATAGTTTTAAAGCCGGCGTTTCCTCCGTCGTCGCGCGCCAAATTTCAATACGTTACAAAGCATTCCGATATCAAAGCTATTTATTGGTGGGTGTACGGCGTGCAATTGCGAAGTTATATATGCGAATACTCGCCTGCAATTGCAGCCACTCGTGGCCGACACGCATTCAACCACCGCACCGAATTAGTAGCATAATAGTTGGTTGGCATCTAATGATAGGAAATTTGGCAGTTGCAACGCAATACTGCGACCGTGATGCCCGAATTCAATTGGCATGCGCTTTGTTCGGGAGGCAGGATCTATCAATTAAGTAATTAAATATGATCGGACCGTCATCATATTGATGAATGCGATGCAATAAAGTTACGGCGCAAATGCGACAAGTAGAATTGAAATTCGTAATAATATTCAATTTTATTGAATACATTTCTGGAATGTAATATTATATACCCATGCATGCTCTTTGTTAAATCGTATATAGAGTAGGAAGTAATTAATTACAAATACCTAATGAAATTTTAATTGAAAATAGTCCGGTCGGTAAAAAGGCTTCAACAATCGGACCGTTATCGGCGTATTCACTTGACGCTTGCTTTATTTTTACGGACTTAATTGGCATCTGAAAGCGAATACGCCTTTGAAGTGAAGTTGACACTTCCCACTTCCAGTAGCACTCAAGTAGTGAATTCAATAGGAAGATTCAATTCGCCGGCAGAAAAGAGTCCAGAGGATGATGTGAGATATAAACCAGGGGGAAATTAATGGACGTGAAATTTAATCCAGTCCTTGCTCGTTGCTTTTTGTATTTATGTTTTGATTGAGTTAAATAATTAGAGTTTAATTCGTTACGTCAACCATAACAATCTTGCACTCAAGAGTACGATTTCCATTGTGAGCACGACTACTGTCTTGACACGTAGCGCAGCATGGAATATTAATCGGGTCGTTGCCTAAAATAACTTGCTAATTGGCCTGCTTCAAGGAATTAACATATTTTTGATGAAAACGAAAAAACAACTTAACAGTCCGTAGCTTTTTCATGAATTACATTCGTCCGAATTGCGAATTTCTACCTAAGTTCGGTGAGATGAAAAAGGAATGCGTTCTAATTTCAATAAGTATCCAACTTTACGGTTGACAATTTTGCGTAGTAATTCGATGTGTATGAAGATGCAGTTAGGCTTCAACGAATATCAACCACGTGCAGAGATTTAAATATAAAGTTGTATGTTAGATGTGGGATATGTTAGCCTGGAAAATGTTGATGAAAGGGGATGTTAGGGTTTTGGATGTGTGATCGCCACTATCTACATATTTGCTAACGAACCTTGCGCACCACTTGCGCTATAACTACATAGATGATAGATAAAAGCCAAATATGTACCGTAGGTATGTTTGCGCAAATCGGAAAAGGCCGAGCGGTAAGAATAGATTTTTGCAATAGAAAGATGGATTGTGTAAATAAGAGAAATAAATGATCATATAGAAAAGGGAAAAGATCAAAGAGATAAATTTAATTGTTGATGCACTTCTGATTGAAATGATTATAATCAACTCAATACTTGCAATAATATTGAAGAAATGCTCTCTTGAACATTTTCTGTTATCCGTCGAGCGCAGAGAGGCAAAAGCAAAATTAATAAGTGCAGTCTTGAGTGATCTAGTTATATTCGAAAAATTTGCTTTGTAGCCGTAAAAGCAAGTTGTTTTCGAGTTGAGTTACTTGGCATATGACTATCATGGAATATAAAACGATTCTTCTAAGCAGCCTCTTCATGCCATAGCTGTCCTATTTAAATTTATCTATAACAAACGAACTTCCATCAAACGTGAGACACAAATATTAAAGTTTTATGAACTGATATAGTTGACTACTTACCTATGCGGCAATAACGTTAGATTACTTATTTAAAATTTGCATTGCGTACTTACTACGATGCAATATATGCAACACATGTGCCATTCAATTATTATACATGATGAAGTAATTATTATCATTCTATTATCCTTATAATGAATAACTCGTCTTACAGGACTAGACTAATGGACGCACGTAATGGAATTTGGATTGTTGGGCCGTGCGTTTCTACCCGTCGTCGCATCGTTTGCCGTTTTGATGCACGTCGCAGCACGACATGATTTTCCATCAAAGGTAAGCGTAGATTGCACCTAAAGTAGACAAATTTAATAATAGGGACGACCCATCATATACACGCAAAAATACTTATTTTGTTATACGTTCCTCCTAACAGCAGACGTTTTCCACTTTGATCCCCGCGCTCGGTCGGGACGCTGCAGCGCGCTGGCGCGTGTGAGTTAATTAAATTGCACTCGCAGAAAACTGGGTACGATGTCAAACATTACTGAGGTAGTGCACTATGCATCGTAGGCATTCCCTGAAATAACAATAAATATCAATATTTGATTTTGAGCATTTCGTGTACAACCATCGCACATTATATTGCCTGCATTCCCTAGAAGGCCCCTTTGAACTAAATTAAACAAATTCCTTCTGGAAGCTAGGTGGACGCTTGTTTATGAACCGCAGCTCATATCGTATTGTTTGAGTTTAGGTATTGAATGGCACTGTGGATTATTATTGTTGGAAATTGTAGGTGATACGCGCATAAAGCGCATAACATATTAATTGAAGCGTTTGTGTTTTAAGCGAGTTATGCGGGAGAATAATAAAATTATGCGTAATTAATTAATAACCGCGCAACCCCTTTCAGCGAACTTCAAGGCGCACCTATTTATTACATTAATCGACAGGATGCAAATACGGCATGCCGCTGCTTTTTAAACGCATTAGGATGCCTTGATCTTTTTCGCAGCACTCATTCTCGCCGCTTCCCTCCATTAGTTATTTGCGCAAACCGCTCTTGAGCAGTTGTCACACAAAAATGATGACAATCCTTGCTTGGCATTCGCCTCTTGCTTACAGACCGTAGTGGAGGCGAACTTAAAAACTATCCATGAAGTGTCGACGAACAGCTTCGGCGACTTGTGCATCACAGAACAATTTCGTCTCCTGTCGGTTCCTGTGAACGCGCAGCGCTACGATTCAGCGCGCCAAAAAGCCGATTTAGCCGCCGCACTCCTACAAGATTTGGGTTTGGCTCGTCACAACGGTAAGTGCAATTCCTTCTTCTGCCACTCGTCCTTCCACCTCCACCTAATTCGCCACGAAATTGCTCATTGCGTTGTATACACGCAGACCAGGTGTAGTGAGAGCGTAATGTAATTTATCGGCAAGGAAAAAAACAGGAAGAACAAAAACGCTACTATCCATTTTAAGTATACATGCGATAGTATATTTATTGAAACAGAAACCCCCCCAAAAAGAAGAAACATAAGCATAATAATCATAATGATAATTAGATAATCTAAGGTAGGACAACGAAATGTGTTGTTAATAATAAGTTGATAGATATGCGATAGATAATAATATTCGGTTATAGTGTTTTATAGAGTTTTATAGTTATAGTGCGATATCATTTTGCATGGATCCATTTTCGCTATCGGCAGCAGTTTGCTTCTTGCGCTGCTTGAACTTCATTTCAGTGACGACATTGTTATATAGCATGCTCTCCTTGCGCGGCAGATTGATGTGTTTTATCGCAATCTTAGGCGCATACTTTGGAGCCTCTTCCTTCATCTGGGATATAGGACGTGGCGGGTTGTCAATTACGCCCTCGCCGGTGTACATGTCCCACTGATGGTTTTCGACCATAATGCTACTGCGAGAAGTCATATCATAGCTCTCTTGCTGCGAATGCGACGCGGATTGTTGCGGTTGTTGGCCGTGCACTCTTGGCAGTTGTTCCATGCGAACTGGATGGTCCATCTGTTGGAACTCTTTGAGCGCATTCGGGTCCACGTTGTATTTGTTAGCAAAGTGATTGGGCGTAATGGTCGCATAGATATGACCGGACGAAATAGTCGAAATGACACCTTTTTTCTTACCGCGGTCGCTGCCACCTTCGAACTGATGGGAGAAGCGGTGCTGCTCCTCCATACGTCGCTGCGGATTGAATACGCAGACGGTTTCGTGCTGAATCATATCTTCGCCGAACTGGAGGCGGCGACGACAACCATTCTCCCTATAGGAACATTTTATGACAAAGCATTTCATGAGCGTCTCGAGTGCGATGTCGCGCATAATTGGCGGTGTCTGCAGATCAGGCCCGCATCGGCAGCAGATGTATGTGCTATTCGGACGAATGAAGATGGGCGGCGCGGATAGGTAGCCAAAGCAATGAGTGCATGTAAGGAGTTCATGAGTTTTATCAGTTGCCTTGACCAAGTACATGCCTTTAAAGAAATAATGATTTGTGTCAGAATAATGAGCGGCGCACTGAAAATGCATTCATAGAACTTGTAAATAAATAACATGTACCTTCGGGTGAGGGCCATTCGACAGCGTCACCGCAGCACCGCTTCCAGCAGAGACAGCAAGCAGATTGCTCTGTTGCGCATTTCATCTCATGGTCGATCACATCGCAGCGTTGAAGATAGAACTTACATGATGGGTATCGGCATGGGTAGATGAAGTAGTTGGCGATGTCTTCAAACGCCGGAGAACGCACGGCTTGCACGTGCGAATTGTCGCGGGAACAGCGTCCGCAAAGAACTTCATTGTTGGGCAGAATCTTGACCGGATCACAAGAAAGCCCGTCCTTGCATTGAGAGCACGTGAGATTCAATAGCAACTCGTACGGTGGAGGACGTAAGAGGCTCATGGCCGTAAAGAAACCGCGACTATCCATGGCTTGCCGCCGCCTGAAAGCTCCGGACCGCCGAACCGCCGATCGCGAACTAAGCGCACAACTGTAGTGCTCCAATAATCGAAGTGTTCTTCGCAGTGCTCATTATTCAACTTAATTGCTAGCGTATTACTTATGCCACCGCGACCACCACCACCAACGACGAGGCAAAGTTTACAGTTGTGGCGTGGTTTGCTGATTTGATTTGTTCATTAATAATTTATTCGCCGCATAAACGTTCTGCACGCTTACGAATTGAACACTGCATGTGTTCGGTAATTAAGCGACGATTGCCTCTGCAACTATAATCGAGATAAGTCCCCTCAACGATCTGTGAGCGGCCCACTCTCTCGTAGCCATCCTGATTTTCTAGATTACAGGCGATACGAACATGCAAGTCAGTTCGACATAGCGAGTTCCAGCTAGTGTTGATTATGACATGTTATTGGAGATTAAATAGATAACAAACGCTGGTAATTCGATCGCTAACGATAAGCGTGTCAGTGATAAGAATGGCATATTAGTGACGTATACATTCTTGCATCTAATTTCACTGATCCGGGATGATTCATTTTCGCGGGAAAAATATTCCGGCATTTTGAATCCTCTAAATTGTCCTCAAATCGCGTCCGTTGCCATATTCCTAAATTAAAATATTGCTTTCAAATGTACTTATCATTGTTTGTATTTGCATTACTCGGGGCGCTTGGGGTTGTTTGCGGCTGAAACGTTGCAACCCCTTATAGGCTTGCAGGACGCAATCGCTCGCAACCTGTTGGTAGCGGATGCGCACATTCTATCATCACGCGTTCTAGCCATCAATGTAACGAGTGGCGAGCTGCAGAACTGCGCGTGCTGGCGGCGCCAAGCGATGGAGATGGGTGGCCCGCGACGCCTTATCGAAAACGTGCCGGCGCTAGGCCAGCGTCCCGACGCAGAATATCCCTGGTGCGTAGCGGCCTGCTTTGTACATACGAATTCCTTCATACCAACTCGTACTAATTACAGGTACGAGGACGCAGAGAGCACGCCGACATTACGATCGCCTAAATTCATGTCCAGTCCCTCCAACATCTCTTACAGTGGGTGGTGGTCATTTCCGTATTACTCCTGTGTAGAACGGAAGTGGCTCATCTCTTACAGCGTGCCCATTCCATCACAGGGCCGGCATGGGTAATAACGCACTTAATGAGACCTGAACCACCCAGCACTATTGTCAGTATGCATGCATTATTCCAGGATAAAAGGCTTTCTTAGCCTAGACATCGATGTATCTTCACTGGAGCTCAATCAGTGCGAACGCAGCAGAGCTACAAACACCAAAGAGCTAGAAATCTTTCATGGCACTCACAAGTGCCACAATACTACCTCAAAGGTAAAGCATTCGTAGAAGTTGGCGGAACATACAATAATGATGTCTTGAATTTTATAACATTTCTCAGTGCATATACCATCACGAATTGTCCGCGATGAATTGGCAGATTGGCAGATATAGGTGTCAATGCCGCGACGGGTATTACTCACGGCGCAACGGCGGAGTTTTTAATGGGACGTTGGTAGAAGGTATGATTGTTCTTTCTGAACTCAAGCACATACATTTGTGGGACTGTGTGGCATTAAGATGGATGTATTACAGTTGCTTACATGGAGCACGTTGAGAATTCCAGTGAGATTTGGTCCAATGTATTCAGCTGTCTGCAATGTGCTCCAGGCTGCGATATGTGTACCGGTCCCAAGCCGTGTTTAGCCACATATAATTGGGCGTTTAGGTAAGGTTGCGTTAATATTGCATTGAGGTACTCAAGTGTTGCCTTGTTTTTCTTTCAGAATTACTCTGCTCGTATTCAGTGTTACGTGTGCTTTATGTAGTGTAGTTCTTATTCTCTATATGTTTAAACATCGGAAACTAAAGGTCTTTAAAGTAGCAAGTCCCATTTTTCTATCAATAACTCTGCTTGGCTGCGCGACCATGTATCTTGAGGTAAAGCATCAGAAGCGCACGGTGTATTTGCGAATCGAATGATAATACACTTGTATTTAGATGGCAGCAATTTATCCCGTCCTCGACATGTACAGCTGTGTGGCGACGAAATGGTCTCGTCATTTGGGTTTCTGCATAACATATACTGCGCTCTTGATGAAGACGTGGCGAGTCTCACTCACTTATCGCGTCAAATCCGCGCACAAGGTCAAGTTGACCGACAAACAACTGCTGCAATGGATGGTGCCCATCTTGCTAGTGATGCTGATCTATCTAAGTACGTGGACACTGAGTGCCACCCCCATCGCCGAGCAGATAGAAGATCAAGAAGGTTTGAAGTTTAAACAATGCTCATATAATTGGTGGGACCACAGCCTGGCTATTGGTAAGTGCAACTAGCACCCCGTCCTTCTGTCTCTGAAACGCATTACGTAAACCGCCGTACGTTCAGGGGAGGTTCTGTTTCTCGCATGGGGCATCCGTGTTTGTTACAACGTACGCAATGCGGAATCACTCTTCAACGAGGCACGTTTGATAAGCTACGCCATTTATAATATCGCATTGGTGAACTGCACTATGGTGGCATTTCAGTAAGTAGCTGGCATTCTTGCAGGAGCATCTGATAATTGTGTGCTTATCCCAGCTTGTTGATTTTTCCGCGGGCTGGGCCTGACATCAAATACTTGCTTGGCTTCGCACGTACGCAATTGTCGACTACCGTAACCATCGTGCTTGTTTTTGGCCCCAAGGTAAATTGTTTGCAACAAATTCCTGTTTGCGCTCGCCAGTATGTAATTGCGCGTCTTTCCTGGCAGGTAATACGCGTGTTAAAAGGACAGGGTGATCAGTGGGATAATCGCGCGCGTAGTCGCGGCGTCACCGCGTCGTTCTCGCTGAACGGCATTGGCTTGGTGCCCGAAGAGCCACCCGATCTATACCAGGAGAACGAAGAGCTAAAAGTTAGTGTGTCGTCCTTTTCTGCATTATGCGCCATATATGTCAATTCCCATGTTTCTGTTCGCAGGAAGAGATTCAGAAACTAGCCGGACAGATCGAATTTATGAAGATCGTGCACATGGAGATGAATAACCGGCACCTCAAACCAAAGATTGGTAGCTACTTCAGCTCGCTGACGGCGCCCGCGATCCAGAGTCCCTTGGCCAAGTCGGGCTGTTTGCTAATGAAAACCAACAGTGATGACCTGTAAGAATAAGTAGGTGTTTATAAATGTACATTCAATAGACACATATTAGCTACATGTAAGATAAATATAGATACTTGCGTAAAATTCTATATACATTTGGTTATTATGATGTCGAAATTTGTGTTTGATACTAATACCCGGACTCTTGAATCTGCAATTTGATTATTTTTTTTAAAGAATCATGTCAATTTGTTAGCATGGATAGACAAACGTAGGCCAGTTGAATAGTTTGCAGAAAATAGTATTGAGAAATCAAAATGCTTTCGGTTAAGACTGACTTAAACATTTATGCATATGTCAAGGATTTTAATTTAAAAATAATTTGCAGACAAATACATTTTTCGTGATATTTTAGATTGAAATTAGGTAAAGTCCAAAAGAACTGCTTTCGAATAAAAACATAATTTTAAGTCTTAAACAAAGACTGATGCGATTAAAGCAAATGAAGAACGTGAATGGAGAATTTAAGTTCATATGGCATATGCCTACGTTTAAATATTTCTAGAAGTTAGATATTCAAAATTAAACAAATATAGATATTCAAAATTAAACAAATTTTCGTGACAATTGAAGAAAGCATGGACATCGCAAATTAACACTAATTACAAAATCAAACTTCAACAGACTACTAAAATATGACAATGCAAATCGTTCAATTAAACTGTCGACTGATTTTTTAAGAAAAAAAAACAAGTATTAAACTATTTATAAATGTTATATAATTGTCAATACTATACTAAAAACTGTTTATACAATGCTTGATAACAAATGGTAAATGCACTCGATAACTAATTGTATGAACGCAGTGAATAATTAGGAAAAGGCATCATATTTCAATGAGGTATAAACACTGTATAAATATCCGCGCGCATTCATTTTTATCCATGATAATAATAACATATTAAGCATCTCAATTGCCATTACACACAGTCAAATGATTTCCATTTCCAAAAACACAACTCTACACGCATTCTAGGATAACAGAATATATATAGTATTGCATGAACATCGTGTCGTTTTAATTACCAACGTTTGAAATAGTTTATAGATTAATTAAGGTTTTTCGAAATAAAAAACCGGATATACGCATGCTACCTGATAGAAATAAATAATTAGATAAGCTAGCAATCCATTCGAGCGATTATGATTTATATAAATGCAAGCCTGTTCAGTTTAGTATTTAAACGGAAAAAAAATTAAAATGTAGTAGGAAATGCATAGCAATCCTCATTAGCCGCGTAACATTATCATGGAGATTAGATGAGACTGTCAAATGTATAGAATGTAAGCAATCATCAAATAATATGCTTTTTTCGGGAAGAAATTCGCTTATATTCAGAATATCTTCATAGTGCAACAAAACACAAATGGAGCATATAGTTACACGTAGTGTTTAAATGTAGGTGTAATAATCGAATTCATAATTCCACAACTCATAATTGGCAATATACATAGAATATTCATATATCACGCCTGCGTTTTAGTAACTGATGCTTTTTTAAACAAGCAGTATCGAATTGTTTATACACACATTACCTAGAACAGATTCCATGAAATAACTATCAGTATTTATAAATAATTCGATCGCGTTTCAGTCTAAACTTTTCGGCGACACCTACCTAATATTGCATTAAACTAAGAATTAAATTATAAGATAGCGTGTAAAATCATCATTCAGCTGATATAGGGTCCAGTTGAAAGAATATACGCTTTAGACATAACGTAATACAATTAAAGATAACGTAAAACTAAATCACCTTTGTATTCTGCTACGTTTGCGTAGCGATTTTTTGTTCAGATTTTTCGTGAAAGTGTTAGTGAGAACAACTTTCTTTGTTAAGGATGAAACACCAATGCATACAACGGGTCCACATTCGTTTACACGGAGCATAACATATAGTTAATCACGTTAAACGAATGCTCCTCGTTTTCCAAAATACTACTAGTTAGTAAGCGCCGTAAATTCCCGTTCCAGCATGCGTCTAATATATCTGAAAACTTAGTTTATACAATGGCACAATGGAAAATAGTCACCTGCAGTATTACACTCCTGTACCTGTCACTCCTGTACTATTTGCATGAATTCTCAAGTGCTAAATAGATAGACTAGGATTTTAGTTATTACGCTTCGGTACTTTCGTTCTTAGCATCCTCAATTCATGTTAGTAGTAAGATGAAATCGTTTGAAATTAGAATTAGGACTTAAATTACTGTACAAGTAGATAGGCATTACGCATTCTAGCCATGTGGATAACAACATATCATCATGCCAACCAAATGTGTGTTGTATCACACATGAATGCGCGCTGATTTTTATAGTTTGAAATTCGATCAATCGGATATTATTTGTTATTGTGAGAGTGCACGAGTGCATTCACCATAAAAGTGTATCAAGCAATATTTAATAATTAAGCCGTTATATCTACGGACAATACACGTTATAATAATCAAAGCATATTTAGATGATCTCTCTAATTAAGTTTAAGTACAAACATACTTAACGAGCTAAGCCAGTAAACAATACTAGCTGGCATCAATAACTTGAAACCGAAAACCACAATCACAATGAATGCATATAATAATAATGACAACAATAACAACAAACGAGCTGCATTGAAATCTAATGTCACTTAGTTCGTATCATCGCCAGTTCAAGCGTCAGCGCAATTTTAGTTTTTTTGGTCCACCCACACCGCAATAATTGAATCCAACCATTTCTCTAACCTAAATGTAGTACCGAAATAATCATTGTTCTTGATGTTATAAGAATACGTTTCAGTTGATCTTACAGATTTGTTTCACCGTGCAAAGTATAAATGCGTGCAAAGGTCTAAAAATTCAGCAACAAATGGCAGTTATAGTAAATTACGTATGTACAAGAGTAGAGTTTATGCAAAGTTAAATATAACAAAGTTTATGAAATGTTACGATGTTGAAACAGAGAAGTATTTGGAACTATATTTATATAACTGCTTTGAAGTATGATGATAGAATATATATTCCTATACTATATTAAACAAATAATCGATGGTATTCGTGTTATTTAAACAAGTAAAAAATACTTAGCAAATTAAGAAATCAGAAAATAGTTCTATGGACCTATAAACAACTAAGCTAATTCAATCTATATACTATAGTAAAGCAAGTAGAATAAGGTAATAATACTCCACAATATAATATCAATTATTAATTCTAGTTAAAATACTAATTGAACCATATATTAATCATAACTAATAATTACTAATACTACTAGTTGTGAATTAATTAATGTTTTATTGGCCACACAATATGCCTATGGAGGTACAGGGTAAACATGAAACGGGAATTACTATCAGTTCGTTATACATCAGATCATATAGCAGGAAATTTAAAATATATTCCGAACATTTCTAAGTGTCTACTATATATATATTCAAATATAAATGTGTATACAATTTATTGGCTAACCACGTAGATTATATTCCATAATAAAAGTGCATACAATTTATTGACTAAGTACATATTTTAAGAAAGTATGTTTACTCATTGGTAGGCAGTTTTATGGATTATTCTGTTAAATCGGCGTTTCCCGAAGTATGGTACATGTACCCCCGGAGTAAGGATTTTTTGGGGGTACGCGTTATACCAATGTTTGCTGAGGATAGACGTGGCACCGGTATTCAGGTGTCACAACGAAAATTATTCATTATAGGATGGGTACACATATGTTAGAAATTTGGCGAAACACTGAATTAAAGCGATTTAACTGCGCTACCGAACTCGTCGACGTTGGTACAAAATTTCAACGCTACTGGAGCATTTCACTGAGCCCGAAATTGTTTCCGCTAGTAAGCCGACTAAATTTTGAGCCATTCGGCGCTAAATATTTAAAATTGAGTGTACGGAAGAGGATGCCCTGAGATGTATGACTTGAAAATGTTAAGAATGCGACAATAAATCCATTTGTGATTTGTCAATTAATGCGATAGGCAGATAGATGTAACTTTCTCAGGCAGTCAACGTACAAAGAGACGGGGGAGTAGAATGATACAAATTTAATATAAGTAGTATTGCTTCGGTTGCGTTTCGGCGTTTGATTGCTTTGAACTGTGCGATCCTCTCCACACTATACGAAAAGAATCAATACAGAATTTTTGCCAAGCTCACCAAACAATATGATTGTGGTTTTAAGCGCAAAGTATGTGTTTCCTTTCTTTAAGTTAGGTAGCATTATCTCAGATAATCTTTACCATTCTCTAAGCAAATATATAGATGTTATTCCATAATGCATGTAATTCACTTGACTTCAACGATAAGCGATGTACTTATTCATTTGGATTTTAAATCGACGGAAATTCTGATTTTGTTGTGTCATTAATTGTTCTTTTGATAACCAAAATTATACTATAGTAACCTAAGATCACTTTTTCCTTATGTATATTTATAATTAGCATTGTTTATTATTAGAATAATATAATTCTATTCTATTCTTAAATGTTTGTAAGATGTAAGAATAAATGTTAAATGTTGCCTAATAAGATATACTTGTAACAACGTATTATGTACGAAAATCTCCCTCCCTATACTTTCGACTCAAACAAACTAAATTCAAATAATAATCTTGGAAAAGAAATGACAACGTTTTGGATTTTTTGAATAGGCGACCACAGTACCATTCCTGAACTTGTTGCGACATTTCTTTTATTTGAGGAAAACACGTAAATGAAATGAAGAAGAGGTAACACAATATCAACAATATAATCAGGGAATGAATATAGATGTCGCATATGAGCAGCTCACTCTGGACTATTTTCAATTTCCTCTCTCTCCTCTCTTTGTTGTGTTAACATGCCATTTATAGCGCTGATTTTCGTAAAAAGCTCATCCTTTAACTTGGCAATGGTCGCATCGCCAGCAAGGCGTTCACACACTGTGTTAATTTCAATTTTGATATCTTCTATCTCAGTTTGAAAGCTCACCAGTAGTTCAGGTGTCTCAATATCAAGATTTTCCAGAATATGAAAGGAACCATTTAGTTTTTCATCAAGACGAGAAAGCTCGTCTTTAATTTCATCGGAAGTAGTCTCGTACAACTCCATGAATTGATTATCAACGAGTAAGTCTTTCAGTTCCTTGAAGCTGACTTGTATTTCGCTATAAACCTCGACCATACTCTCGTGGGGAATAAAATTACTGAACTCTGAGAAGTGTTGATCGATATCATTCTCGTGCAAAGCGAGGTCACTAAAGGGTTTCGTGTCAAGATATTTTTTTATTAGTGATTTATAAAAATCTAGACGCGCAAAGGTATGCGCCAAATGAGCATTACTGTTAATTTCATATTGCTCAGAGGGGTAAAGTGGTGAGCCTGCTGCATTTGCGTTACTTTCTTGATCAACAGCACTTCTTCGGGATTGTTCCGATTTATTGAATTTGAGTAAATTGTTTTTATCTTCTTCTTTCTTCAATATGGCCAACATTTTTAAATGTTTTAACAGGGACTCACCCCGTTTTTCAAGAGCCAGCGTACCAGTTACCGCACTTATTATTTTAAGTGCTCTCTCTCTAAGTTCTTGAATCTCAGAAATTTCTGCTTCCTCATCCAGATTATTAACTGTTGCCTCAAGCTTATGCATTTCAGTATCCCAGTCGATTGGTGTCTCCGAAGATTTAGTTCCACGTGAAATATGGGAGAATGCCTCGCTTGCGCTAGATTGACCTGCTCTTGTTTTCGATTCGAATAGTTGGGTTAGTTTATGAACGGATGCCAATTGCCATCCACCAACACTGACGTCCTTGCTACACTGGGGTAAATTTACATCACCGCCAGCGAGGTTCACATCAGGAACGTACTTCTCACCCACACGAATTAAATTGGCTTCCTTGTTGCTTAGATCCACCGGGCCTTCTTGGACTATTTGTTCCAACGGTGAGACGTGCTCAGATTCTCCAAACGTAGCTAAATGAGAAGACAGTTTCAATACATTTCAGTTATACTACTAAACAAATTTGCATACCAAGAAGTGAGTTATTGGCCGATGGGATATTATGCCGCATAAACTCAATCAATGCGGTCCTCATACCCTTCAGTTCCGAAATACACGAGTCCTTTTTAATCTTCATGCACTTCATCCCAGATACATCAATTTCGTTTAACTTAATTAAAACGTCCGCCATACAAACTACCAACTCCAAGAGCTTATTGGAGTTAACAACTTTTTCAGATATGATAACTTGAGATATGGACTTCTTAAGCGTGTGCACCTGCGTCTCAATATTAAGGATATCCTGCTCGGTCATGATAGAGTTTTTCAGAATTAACGGGTCTTCGCCGATGGCAAGTATAGATGGTCTAAGGATATTGATTTGTGGTGTTGATTTGTAGTGCTCCAAGCGGGGCCTCTCACTGCAAATCTCTGAGGATAACTTTTCGAATTTTCTGATTAGGTCAAAAACACTATTAGACTCCATATTTGCACAGAAATATTGACATATGGAACAAATTTCAATTGTTGGTAACTCGCAAGGCTTACTTTACAATATTCAAAGCGTACTATGCTCGCACAAAATCTAAGAAACCGTAAATGCTCACATCGGATTAAATTTTTGATAAGCATGCAGGTATTCGTTATCAGAATATTATGTATCAACGATGATATCATCGACAATTTAAAACTAGTTATTAATTATCAATATTGATAATATTGTCTGAAAACGATTCAAGTTCAATTTCAATCAAATACGAAATAGCGCCTTGTCAAATTTCATTCTGTCATTTATGCATTCAAATGTTTGAAAAGAAAATACTTACCAAATTCTTCGACCATATGTACACGAACCACTATATATCAGAATCCTTCAGGCCAGAATTAATTAATAATGTGGTACTTTGTTACAAGTTGTTGTTTGAAATAACTTGCGATAACTTCGTATCACATCGAAAACATTTGAAAAACAAAGTAATTGAACGGCGCTGCCGTATGGTGTCACTTGTCAACATAAACGTATTCTCATTCATTACAGTGGGAAAACATACGACTACACACATCAAAGGGGACGCTATTTGCTAAGTTGCCAATAACCATCCAACCATGATTCATTCATCAAAAAAATATGTCATTGGGATGATTGTTTATTTGTGTGATTTGTAGTTGGTTGCAGTTGGTTGGTTAGTTGGGTTGAGTCAGGTTGAGTTGAGTTTGGTTGAGTTTGAATAAGAGGATTGTACTTTATGTTTGTTATTCTCTATGTCACATTGAGTTTCATTGACATCATTTGGCTAATTATCTTCTAAGTGCAATGATTGACTCATATACTATTGCTTATGGAGAATAGTGAGTAAATTTTGAGTCTTTTTAGTGATAATTAATTATATAATATAGTGCCAATGGTCACAAGCAATGCACTGAAGATTTATAGCAAGATCCTTTAAATAAGATTTTTTGATTTAGTGACTATATTTGTTGTTCTTTAATTGTTTTTATTTTTTTTTTACTTCCAACTGTTTTATATTCAGTATTGGATGTAGGCCTCTAAATTTGTTCAAGCTCTTTCAGTCCTATTTGACCTGTCAGTTTTCTCAAATTTGGTGAGTAGCAATCATTGCATGTCATTAATTATTAAATGACATGTTTACTTTTAGAGTAACAACCATAACTTCTGATCTAAGGACATATCTATTTTAAACTGGTGAGTAATCCAGCATATAACTCACTATTTATAGCAACATTTCAGTGTACATGGTGTCCCAGCTAAAGTGCATCATTACAAACCATAAGGTCCATTAAATATTAGGCTGCATGGCAGGCATGTTTACTTACTTCAAGCAATTTATCAGTCCTAACATAAACCAACTGGGTTATTAGATAAACAGTATTAATTGTAACATAAATAATCTAATTCTCCTTAATTGCCAATTTCTAATAGCGCACGATGATTGTTGGGACACCCTCTATTCTAGTCCTTAGAGTTTGAAAGGTAGAATTGAATTAGAAATAGAGCTAAAATTCTACTAGAATTATAGTTCTATTGAAAGAAGGTGAAGAAAACTTGTGAAAAACATCAAATCCTGAATAAGAATTCAAACTCCAAATGATACGCTCCATCTTTTTTTCACTTTCAAACGCATCAACCACGTGCTTTTCATGACCTGTATTTCCCGAATCAAAAGACTCACGATAACGATAATACGCATCTCAATTTTTAAGATGATTTTTAGGAAAACGTATTTTAAAGTATTTTTCATAAAATATTCGTTCCTTGTTAACATAACTCAATATTGAGTTCTAAACAAAGAATTTAGTTGATGCCTAGCGTATTCGGACCACTTATAAGATGTATTTAGAGCTGATTTACTTAGCAGACGATCTTTTAAAGCTTAATGTACGGATAAGCGCACACTAAATTTAAATTTACTTTTCTAGGTTGCGTTTTATAGTGCGGGAGATATGTACGCTAATTGAATTGTAAAGAACCACGGCGACTTGATAACTTGAGATGTACCATTGAATATATGGAATTACCACGTGCCTGATATTCACTTATTGTTTCTACTTATCAATAATCTTTATATGCTAAAAATGTACTTAACGTAATGGTATGACAGCTGAACTTCCGCATCACAGAAAGCTGCGTGAACAAACAGGGCATACCCCTTCCATACAGAAGAAGAAGTGAAGCATTTATAAATATTTCGGAAATGATTGAGCAAATATACGTTGGTTCCGCCAATCTATGCTGATGGACGGTCTCTCTATAGACTATTTATTTATATATATGTTCTCATAGTAAATAGTGAAGCTGAGCGTATACCAAATATTGAAACATTTTAGATTTGAGCTGGTTTTCTTCAGTTCAATTGACACGCCAATGTTCAAGAGGCTTCGGAAGGCTAAACCAGCGCATTTTACAATTTTCATTGTACAACTTATCACCTACACTGTAAAGCAACTGGTTATGATGATAATAATCATCAATACATAATTTATAAATATTTGCACACTGATTCCAAACACCTTATTTTACCAGTTCCTCGTTGGATTCAGTCCCAAACACAATTCCGCGGTCAAAATATGTCCAGTCGGAATATTTTTCATTATTATAAAACACGTTTTGGCGGTTGCAGGGGTTATGAGGTTGAGTGTTGATGGAGGTACGCATGGCGGTGGAGTAGAATGATTGCTCTTTATTAGTTGTTAGCGTCCGACGGGTCCGTAGACTGATTACGATACGGCCGGACGGAGTATACAGTGTGTGTGTGCAAAAGAATGTATAAAGAGATCTAGAGAATGAGTCGCTCGTGGTGCGCGTTTATATACCCCTCGCTGGAAGTGGGGGTAGGCGTTGCGCCCTACCACGAGCTGGGGTGCTGTTCCGCTGATGGGAAAAACCCCGTAGCGACCAGTGGGGAAAACCCCACA
>JARJDV010005265.1:0-10534 GCA_030264675.1 Anaulacaspis nigra | reverse complement strand
GACATGAACATCACATACGAGGTTCGTGTCCGGCCATCGACCAGCGGTCCTTCAGCCTAAATCATTAATATTTTCTAGAAAAAATTAAGATTCTTAATGCTTAATGGAAAATATTACTACTTAAGTATCATACGTGTCAGTTGAGTACGTGGTGTATGTTTAGCAAGCAAATTATTAACTAATTACTTCTTACTTGAAGCACGAGACAATAAAATTTCTTAAAAAACTATAATTTTGTTAATTAACTTTTTAAGCAGCATACGTGTTAATTAAGTAAGTGGTATAAGTTTAACAGGTAGAATAATTAATTAATTACTTCTTGTACCAACCATAAAACCATAAAATTTCATTAAAAAAACTAAAATTTTTTAATTTATTGAGGAACATATTAAGTAAAATATTGCACTCCCTAATTGACTATGAAATTCATTTTGAACCAAACAATTTATTTTAAATAAATTTTAAATGTTATTGAATAAAGTTTAATTAAACTTTCGTATTTATTTTATTCAAAGTTTAACTAAACATACTATTGCACAAATAAAATTATTTAAACTCTTATTAAATTGTGCAATAACCTACATAAAATCTAGAATTACAACTCGAACTTACTGTAAATTCGAAAATATTTCGTGCAAAACAACAACGAGGATAATTGAGAACACTTGACACTTGCAAAACAAAAAGTTGAAAACCAGTTGGCTTATGCGACTAACCTAATAAAATGGCCAAACAACTATTCATAGCATACACTTTTTATTGCAACTATTTAACACCAGCGTTAAATTCACAGATTTATTCAAATTAAGATGAAATATCTTGCTAAAATGCTGTGAACTCTTAACTCGTACGCTTGAAATCGCATTAAAGTTGATTGCATTGTTAGGCAGTAAATAAAATATGATGAAACAAAATGAAAATTAACGAGTTGCTTTTGAATGGCAGCTCAAACTAAATTTGCGTGATGGCTTTGCTTATTGAAACGGATGAATGGCGAACGCAAATGTCATCCTTCCGAAGGTTTTGTATTGCGGTTTTGCACGCGACTCGAACTGAAAGTAAATTGTGCGAATGCCAAGTAACCAGAGAGCTCAGTCATTATCATCTGCATACACTCAAGTGTATATAAAGTGTCAAATATTATCGCGTAATTCGTATGCTTATCATTATTCTGTAGCTATTTTAGTGGACTTTGTAATTTATCACTATTTATTAGCGTTGAGTCGTTCTGAATCGTTAAAGTTTAAGAATTTTAAGTAGTCGAATCAAGTATCTAATATTAAACTAAATCATTTCGTTAAATAATTTTTAGTATCTAATTAAATCAATCGCAATTTAATCATATATTTTACTATTTTACAAAGTATTTGAAAAATCGCGTGATTTTTATTCACAAATCATTAAAATATCAAATTACAGCAGGATGCGAACAGTTCCTGTCAATCTGATCAAATCGGTTCGATGTTCAATATAATATGTATAGCTTTCTTCTGATATAAGTCTTATTTTGGCACAATATAGCTCACTTGAACAAAAGTTAAGTTAAACAAAAATTTCTGGAGAAATCAACTATTTTGTATTGCAATTATCTCATAAAAATATTAATGGTTCTTCAAGTTTCAAAATAAATTCATATTCTATGTTAATTAAACTTTCGATACATTTATGTAGTTTCCTTATAAGATAATTCTAAGATCATTAAATAAATTAGTAAACTTGATCAAAATTTCGATGTTTTTTCAGAGACAAAAATTGTTCAACTTTGACATTAAATTATGGCAAAACTAATAGTCATATCAGCATCTTTCTTTTTGATTCATATACTATAACTAATACTCTATCGATTCCCACAAAAAAATTTGATAAATATGCCTTTGAAAGTTATCAACGATGAAAATTGTCGGTGATGAAGATGAAGATTGTCAACGAGTTGTCAACGATGAACGCAGGTAACTAAACAAACATTTTCATGTCGCGAATGCTTATTCAGCACCGCAAGAAAAGAATGAATAGAAATATAATTGATTTAGATCACTGAAATAGCCAATGTCAAGATTCTTATGGTGCACGATATCTGGGTCACCCTGTATACTTTCCTTTCCAGTGTAATTTCTAGAAGTTTCCAGAAGATTCCCAAAATTGAATATTACTATTGGCCTTAAGAATTAAATAATTAAATAATAAATTTAGGCCACGACTGATAATGAAAGCAACTGATAAATAATAATACCAATATAATAAATAATACAACTTTTATAAATACTTGTAATTCACAAAATGTATTTTATAATAATATTTTTAAAAGAAAAAAGCAATTTATTAATAAAATTCCATTTATTTATTTATTTTTATTTATTTATAGACAATAAACAAATTTAATATCAGAGTTAATTCGATAGAACCATTAGAAATCTAATTAAGAATGTATTTATTAGTCATTATGCAAATACAAAAAAGGACAAAGACAAAAACTAATATCGCATGGACGTTCATCAAAGTGTATTAGTAAAGTAAGACACTGAGTGAGTCGTAGGTGTGTTATTATACTTATTAGACTGACTTAATAGTCTCATTCTGCCGTGCGGCATAGTCGACGCATAGTTGATAGAGTAAAAAAGCGAATAAGTTTGTTCCACTAACACTCACGATGTGAAATTATACCGTATTCGGATTGCTTTATAGCGCACGCTATGTCATTGAGCTGCTCGATCGCATTTCATTCAATTTCAGGCAATTGCTTCACCGCTTGCTTCTAGCCTGTTTTTTTTTTATGCAATTCCAGTGCAAGTGTATAATTTCGTCGCGATTGCCTATTTTCAACGTGGTCAATCGCTTCACTTTCATATTTTATTTTGTTTCATTCGACATATTTTTAAAGGCTATCAAGTTTCTTACTTAAGTCACTTTAAAATTGTAACTGTCGTATTTCCTGTATTATAAGATGTTACTTTTTACCGCGAGAAATGGACTTAAATTTAGGATGCATCTTATCGTACAACAGTGCGTGTTATCTAAAAATTAAATCTTAAGACATCGTCTACTTAATAAATGGTCTTTGAATGCATGCATCTTATAAGTAGTCGAAATATTATGAATCATTAATTTACCTATTTATTACCTACACCGGAAAAAGTATACAAGTAATAGATTATACATATAATTTATTTATATTCTTTGTTTAGATCTGATTATTGCTATTATGAGTTATGTTAACAATTACCCAATATTATAATTTGAAACTTATTTTAAAATACATTTTTTCTAAAGATTGTGTTAAAAATTGAGATTTGTCTTATCGTTAGGTGTGAATAATATGATAATTCGTAGTAATAATTGATTAAATGAAGAAGAAAAAGTATGGATAAGTAAAGGATAGAGATGAAGTTATAAGATAAGATTATAGTCAATCCATAAAACGAAGAAATTACCAATATGTTAAACTGGGCAAAGAGGCTTAATGATAAATTATATATTATTATTAAGGTAAAGTGGGGCAAGAGCAACATAGTTTTCCGGCGATTAAATTAAAGTTTAAGCCTATTTTATATTAATCCATAATATTTTCTCATATTTTCACATAAAACATTCATTTTTACTCTTCAATTAATATTAACAAAATCATCAATTATTCTTATACATTTTGTATGTATAAATGTTGTAATTTTTATCATATTACATTAATTACTGGATATTCATACATTTGGCTCGCAATCACACTTACCCGACTCCATTATAATTATTAATAAGATTCTTATTAATTAGTTGTTGTTCTTATCTTTCATAAATGCTAAGAACAATTGAAGGAATACATAACATTGTAAAATATTCTAGAATATTCAATTTCTAAGCAAATTCGGATAATTACAAGATTTATGCAGTGACGTACTGCGAAAATTACGGAATTTAATTTACGATTTCTATTGTATTCTAACAAGATTCATAAAAAACTACGTTCTCTCACTCTCCGTCTCTCTGACAAGGATGTCGATAAGAAAAAATAACAACACTTAAACTAGCTATTCATGTGAATGAATTGTAATAGAATTCAACTGTAAACGTTGAAGATTACCGGATTTTAGATAAAAGGTCGAAAACCTTATAACCGTAAATCACGCATCAGAATTCATATTTCCAAGCACATTACCAAATCCTAAGCTATAAATGTTTAAAGAACAAGTTTTAAACGAAAAGAAATTAATTAAAAGAAAATAAAACTTTGAAACTAAATTAATTTTTGGATAAAATCCTTATTAATGTGTTATTTTAATCACCTGTAATAATTAATTCACAAAGATGACTAAAGTATCAACAAGAAAGGAAGACTTTTTATCGTTGTTTCAAAAATGTTACTTAAAATCTTACTAAGAAGATGTTTAAATGAAAGAAAAGATAAAATAAATATTGATAAACGAATTAATAATGATAAAATCTTTATAATCGTGTTATTTTAATCATCTATAACAATAAATTCATGAAGATGACTTAAGTAGACAGCATAAGAAAGGAAGACTTTTTATTATTTTTCTTAAATGTTACTTACAATTTTATTAAGAACAAGTTTTAAATGAAAGAAATTAATTAAAAGAAAATAAATATGCATACGAATTGATTTTGGATAAAATCTTTTTAAACGTGTTATTTTAATCAGTTATAAATATAATTTCATGAAGATGACTTAAGTATAAATAAGAAAGAAAAACTTTATCGTTTTTTCTGAAATGATAAAATCATATTAAGAACAAGTTTTAAATGAAAGAAATTAATTATTTAATTTTTGAAAAAATCTTTTTAAACGTGTAATTTTAATCACTTGTAATAATTAATTCCCAAAGATGACTTAAGTACAAACCAGAAAGAAAGTCTTTTTATCGTTGTTTCTGAAACATGACTTAAAATCTTATTAAGAACAAGTTTCAAACCAAACGAAATTAATTAATTAATTTTTGATAAAATCTTTTTAAACGTGTAACTTTAATCACCTGCAATAATTAATTCCCAAAGATGACTCTGAAATGGTACTTAAAATTTTATTATAGCAATACGAACATCGAGTTTCCAAACTTGGGAGTAACTTACTTAAGTAACCACACGCGGTGCATGTACGTACACAGAACGATGAAAAAAAAAACGAGTTGCATCGCATTATACGAGATTCGTATAAATACCTCGTACAACTTCATGAGCATATAAGCCAAGTGGGCACAGTTGCATGAAAAGAACCTTCAGACTCCTCGTCGGCGTACTGCGTACTGTGTACTTTTATTAAACGCGGCTAATCGCGAGGCGCGCATTGTTCATTCACTCGTGCAGCTCGTCGCATTCGTATTATTGATATGTTGTTCGTCGCTTAACTACTCCAACCAACCATTCGCGGCAAGCGTATGTAGCAGTCGTCATTGACAACTATTTACTTATCCATCAAACCACCGATTGATAAGCTACTGAAACACACAATTTTCGCCAAATGCGAGAGAGAGAATTAACAATAAAACACGTGTGATTTGTGCAAAAAAGTGAGTTTACTGTGTCTGGACGTCAAATAAGTTGTTCAACTATAAAATTTTAAAGTCGTAAGTTTTGAATAAATTAATAATTAATCAAGCATTAACTTCAAATTGGCATAAATTTTCTTTGCCTGGCTGTCTAATTAGCATGCAACTCTTGCAGATTAATTTTAATTAATATGACATTATTTGAAATTTCATTACTTTCATGCGCATAACTTAAGTCAAGTTTTCAGAGTATGGGTTATCAAGAAAAGTTGATAAGGAATGAAAAATATTATTTGGTTAAGTAATATTACTTAAGAAAAGTACTAAATTGAATTGAATTTTTACGTGTACTAAAACTCACGATTATTGTCACACACAATAAGCGTTTTTAATTAACCTTTTGTATGCTGAACGTGTTGCATTAACATTTCGCATTGAACATCATTGAATCGAGCTGCGTCAATGTTTAATTAAACACAAACCCATGATAAACACATTCTAATGCCAATGTTTTCACTTGGCTAAATGCTTATGCAATTGTTGCAACTAACCAGAAAGTTGTAAATAAAGTAGATAATCGTGTTTTTAATTTGGGCTAACATGCATATTTACTCGTGCGCCATTTACGAATTGACGAAAAAAACGCAGACTCATAATAGTTCGAATTAAAGTTTGGCAATATAATTTTAAGCCAGACGAAAATAAAATTAGCAAGCATAATTAAGAAGATTTATTGGTTTTATATCATTTATCGTTTTATTATATTTGATTGTTGTTTTATTGATTTACAAATTGTTATATTTTGTTAATCTTAGCCAATCTTTTTGAGGTTATAATTTGACAAAATCAAGTATATATAGAAAGGTAAAGTAAAAGTTGGATTTTTTGAGGTTATAATTTGATTGAATCAAGAACAGAGTGAAAGAACAAGTTTTACAATATTTTTCCTTTTATTATTATAATTAATTATTTTTTTGCTAATTTTTGATTAACCAGTAATAATAATCTTATAAATCAATCGTTGTCTTTATGCTTTAAACTATTTGAGATTATAATTTGACTCAAACAAATTTACATAAAAAAGAGATTAAGAAGACATTGACATCAGCAAAAAAAACATATAACAACCAACTTTATAATCAAGTTTAAATTAATTGTTTTATATCCCAACGTTTTGACTGTTTACTAATCATCCATTTAACAGTTTTTACTTTCTGACACACTAATTTAAGATTTTGAAATTAAAACTTTTTGAAGTTAAATTTAAAATAAACAAATAACAAATAAACAAACAAAGAGATTAAGAACGACTTCAAATCACATAATGCAATATTTGTTAATGATTTATTAAGTTTTATAATAATATTTCTTTTTATTATTACAATTCGGTGATTGCATCAACTTTTTTTGCTTCATTTTTGATTTTTGCTAATTTTCTTTTAAATTCTGATGTTGAAATTATTTCGAGGTTAAATTCTTATGAAAGAATATATTAAAAATATCACAAAATGAGCATAAACCAACAATTTTTATATTATTATCTTTTTCATTATTAATTTTCATAATTTTTTTCATTAAAGACTAAAAACTGGTTGATAAATGACCATAAACAGATTATTTACCTTCTTTCACAACATTTTATGAAATTGCTATTTATTGTTACCTCAAAAAGCACTAAATCTCACCAAGTATTTGCAATGCAAAACACGTCTTGAATCGATTGCAGCATCCAAAACGAACATAAAATGCAAAGCGTTAAACACTAAACATATTCTCTATTTTTCTTCGCAAATGCCATTATGCCGCTTCAGTCGAACATAATAACCAAACACAACTCACAATTTCCATGAATAAACTAGCTAAACTAGACAAGTAGAATGACGATTGCGATTGAGTAAAGTCAGCGTTCAAAGAGTTCATAACTGATTGAACGTTTATCGGGGCACTAATAGCACTCGCCTCTTAATCGCGGTTAATAATGCGCGGTGCATGCTAATCATACGCAAATGCTCACGACTTTGATGACTTGATTGACATGCATGTAATATGAGATATCAACAATTATTATTATAAGGTCTTCGTGATTGTCATTGGGCTCACAATTAATTAAATACCTGTTTATTGTATGTTAATTAAGTAATATTTAAATGCGATTTAATCTAATTTCCTAATCAATTCAAATGCATAACAATATTATTATTTCAAGGAAACTCACTGGTTATAATCGATGGTTATCATAATGTGCATCAACCGGTTGAATTTGATAATGTTTATGAATAAATAAAAAATAATTATTTAGTTTTATAATAAATTTAATTAATTATATTATGATATAGACATCAAAGTAACCAATTATTTATAGATTGAATAGGAAAATTGAAGGATAATTCAGCATGTGTATTATTAAAGTAATTACGCGTATTTGAAACTGGTTCATATAATGTTAGCTTAATGGAAAAAGTAAATGAAGTATCATTAGGAATAAACTAGTAAAGAGTAACCATCTTATTAGTGATATACGCAATTGAAATAGATTGTAACTTTAATTAGCTTGATTTATTTACTAATTAATTTTCTTTGAGTAGAAAATCGAGTATTTTCCTTTCATTAGGTGAAAACAAATGAAGAAATGGATAAGTATTGATATTTAAATTAACATTATTTTACAGACAAAATATTTAAGGTTAACTTTTAGCCATGAGATGTAGAAAAATCTGTGCATGCGCTAGCAATGGCAGCCAGTTATTACTTTAAATATCAATAAGAAAATAACAACAAATATTGAAATTGTGATATCAATACTTCACAGTGACAGAAAGATCTGGAAGAACAACTTCATTTCATTGAGGAGAATAGTGTGGCAAGTGAAAGAGAAACCAGACTGTTTTGATGTTAGATCAGTTGCTTTATACAATCGAAGGTGATCCTACGCCAAATATGGCAAATTTATTGAAAAAAAAAACAGTAAATTTTGTCATCAAAAAGAAACTTTTCGTGTATAAAAATGTTGCCCAATTGGTTCAATAAACCGGTTCAATAAAAGTCTCAAAATTTGCAAATATAAATTTATTCCAAGTTTTTATATGTCATGCTGAATAAATTAAGATTATTCAATAAGATTCAACACAATTTCCCAAAGTGCGGGTCTTATACTCCGCAAAATACGATAATTAAAACTTCAAAATTACTTAAATTTTGACTGCGTCTTATGGTACGACAAATTTAAGAAATCATCTGTTAAATACATGTTGAGAATAACCAATTAATCTACGCTTTTTATTTATAACAAAATATTATTAATAGGAATAATGTTAACAATAAAAATATGCTAAAAATAACTTTGTCTGAAGATAATGTTTGGTGTGCGTCTTATAGTTTGAGAAATATGTGATTTATCATCGAAAAATTACGTTGCTCTAAATGTTGTAATATGATTTGGATATGTTTATAAATTTACATGCTTTTTATAAACATTTTAAATGAATATTTATAGCGATCCATATATGGAAATGCAAATCAGTTTATTTTATGCTTATTAATAAAATAAACTTGTGCAATATTCTAATGAGCTACTTATTGCATTTTATTATTCATAGCATACATATTTTATTCTATTAAACTCAAACAGAAGTCAAATACTATTCTACTTTTTCTTTTTCCAAGTTGACAACAAACGATTCGCAATAATAATTAATTCTTCATGAACTTTTTGAAAGTATTTTAATAGTGTAACCTCAAAAGTGGCAAAATCCAGTTAAAATGTATATAAAAAACTTCAAAAAGAAATGCACAGATTGAGATTTATTTACTTTGTTGCAATTATTTATATTTGACGCATGCGTAATCAAAAATATATACTTACTCGTAAACTTTTATTGCAATTTCAACAAAGTACATATTAACCTAGTACCACATATAAGAGAAAATGCATTAATATTATATGCGTTGTTCGTTTTATCGTTTTCCATAATAATGATGCATATGCGCAGATATCATAAAATCGTTCATTGGCCAAGGGAATTTCACAATCCGTATTTTCATTGCGCGTTTGTGGTGAATTGTGAATTTCTTAAATTACTTATCGCTTTTTCTATTTGCGATTGCAATTATTTCAACTGTGTCAATAGTAGTGCATTAACAGAGCACAAAAACTGATCTCTTTGTCGGAATTACGTAAAAAGTTGACTTGATGTCATGACATCAACAGTTACCGTTAATAATTTTGGTAAACTTTCCAAAATTTCACTTTCATTATGCTGCTTGTATAATGCGGAATTATAATAAAATTATCAAATGTCGTAAAACTTTGTAAAATATTTAAAGCGTTTCGCAATAATTTTTATAGATAATATGTAAATAATTGGTGTAAGAATTGGAATGGTTATACAATTTTAATTTATTTAAAATTTATTACTTACGTTTATATTGTTATTAGATAGTTTTGTTTTAATTTAAAATTTAAATTGTTTAAATGTTACATGTTTTAACAAGTTATTGATTAAAAATTAGCGAATTTTACGCACTATAAGACGCATATTGTATTTAGATGGTGCTGATTTATTTGAATCATAAGATGCAACAAAAATTTATGTTCATTATTCAATGTAAAAAAGTCACGTGTAATTAATAATTTGTGAAATACATTAAGTTTGAGAAAAAAAGTAAAACATTATGAACTAAATTTAGAGTCAGTATAACAAATAGGCTTTTGTTAGAATGAAATTTGTAAAGTATCTATAAATAAAATATGTAATAATCTAATCAAAAGTTCCCGTTATTCTGTTTATGTAAATTTAGCGTATAATAGAGTAAGATAAGTGTAGGAATAGGAGATGTGCGTTAATGGCCCGTAATTCGATTACCTAATTAATCTGTTAGACATTTTAATATATGAAAAATAGTAATACAGTGGTACCTCAATATACGAGTGACTTACGAGTTCTGCGAGATACGAGCTCTCGAACGAGCGATATTTTTGTTTGAGATGCGAGCAAAATTTGGGATGCGAGGAATCGCACACTCGTCCAAAACGCCTATTTTGT
>JARJDV010005260.1:0-10594 GCA_030264675.1 Anaulacaspis nigra | reverse complement strand
GCAGAGAAAGCAGGCTTACAACGAGGCGATCGCATCCTCTACGTGAACGGCGAGTCGGTGAGTACGCTGACTTACAGTCAGGTCGTCCACAAGATTCAGACCAGCCCTCCTTACCTGCATTTACTGGTCGTGCCAAAGGAAGAAGATATACTTCAAAAGGTAATCTACTTTTGCATCGATATTTAGAACAAACGCTCTCGAATGTGGTGCATGACGCTTTCGTTTCATCTTTTAGTATTTCTCCGATACCGCGCACAATCCAATTTCAAATCAGACGCACTCGTTTGAGGATTCTGAGACGAGACGCCGCGTACTGCAGCACGATACAATTTCGTCGCGCTCCTTGGAGGATAGTGGATCTGGAGTTAAATATGGTCGCCTGGAGACGCCCGCGTTGAGGCCTAACGCAGTCCAACAGCAGAAGAGCGCCGACAATATTTACAGTTCTGTTAACGATTTTGTCTTACCCTATCAACGGCCCTATCAGAAGAGTGCAGATAACTTATATAGTACACCAGTCATCAATGATTCCACACAACGGCCCAGGGCACAGCCGCAAGTACCACTTTACCGAAAAATGGGACGCCGATCCAGTGAGTGCGCAACGACAGAGACAATGAAGTGCGATGATTTAACGATAATGAAGGGCAATATGAATTACGGTGTCGACATGACGTTTGCGAATAATCCTACCTGTCGCATGGCGCTTGATACGCGAAGGCGAGAATCGTCTTCGTCGATCGGGTCATCGGCGACCGATGGTAGCAAGGACAGCCTGCTAAGCTACGAATCGTCGTCGACGCTCACTGGACACGAGACCGATGAATCGCTTGCGATGCAGCGACTCAAGAAGAGTCTTCAAGAAAAAGAAGAATTCCTTCGACGACCTAGCAATCCTACGGAAAACTCACGCATACAGAAGGAATTCTACAGCAGGCCGAAAAAGTTAGATAATCCAGTTTGGCCGCCTGATCTGCATGACTCACCGACGCGTTTCAATAAGCCTACACACTACACGTTCCAAAGGGTCAAGAACGACATCGAAAGCGAGCGCGAAATCAACGCCGCACCTAATCAGTTCAAACATGACTCGGAGCAGATGAAGCCAAAGGCGCCGAAAGATTGGCAACTCAATATCGGGCAGCTGGGAAAGATTCAAGAGGCGGCTGCCGCGCCGCCAACGCTCGAGATGCATATCAATGGCAATTCATCAGACTCGGATGATAGAAGGTACAGTGAGTAGTGCTTGTATGTAATTTACAAATCAAACTAACGCTTTGGGTTTTCGATTTGCAGAAATTATCCGCCGCATGGCCATAAAATAGTCTACAAGCGAACGAAACAATTCGAAACGGGACATGTCAATCCTGAGGATGATCCTTTGCTGACGGATCGCACCAGTTATTATAAAAGTGAATTGGCTAGATTGAGCGAGAAACGTAGTGTGCCGAATGTCGCTGTCCGTACCAAAGAGTTTGAAACCCTTTCGAATGAGCCCAAGCGCGATATGAGCGCAAGTTCCGTTAGTTCCGCCGCACTTCTGCGTAAAAGTTTCCGTGACAGTCGGTCTTTGGACAGTTCAGGTAATATTTTAATTAATATTTACCCCAATTTTTTTTGCATACAATTTGTATGGCAGCACTTACACTTGATCCAGGATAACGCACATTTTTAACATTTTACATTCATTTACACCAGGGAGCAACTGTAGCTTAGGTAGTAGCATCGCTGATAACGTGAAACAACTTCCTGGGAATTTCAGTATTCCCATTGGAAGTAAATTCATTCATTGCATACCGCCATCAGAAAATCGAGCGACGCAAGGTTAGACTATAAATTGATTGGCATAATGAGTGATAAACGCACGATAGTCGTTGATACTACTGTAATAATATTTGTTGTTTGTACTAATATTGTTTTCATGTGGAGTTTTATTTGTTTATTGATATTACTGATTCCCAATTGATTTATTTATTAGTGGGTACTAATTGTTTAGTTACGTATCTTTGTTACACGTTTATCTTCACCACGTTCGACAATTTACCTGTATTCGTAGTTTAGTAACCGCTTTACAGAGTAGTTTTTATTTAATCAGTTATGCCCTCATTGGTTATATTTTAATAATATATATGTTAAACAGATATCCCTAACGACACTCAGTTGATAAAAACCCGGGCACGTTCCAATTCGGCCGGTTCATGGGCGCAAATGATGCAGATGATGGTTACTGATAATGGGAAGAGGACTGGTAAGCATAATTAGATGGCTATATTTTTAAATTATTTATTTTACATAAACAAATTTCACACTCGTAAAACAAGGGGATGCAAAGGTGGATAATACGTCAATCGGTAGCCCCATCATAATTCAACCCTCCGAAAAGCCACAAAAATTAACAACACCCCTTGTATCCATTACCCCTGCAAGTCCTATTCCTAACAGTAACGGGCAATTCCCAAAAGCAAATTTACCACGTCCAACCGATTTAGATTTGGGTGCACCAAAACGTCCAATGCGACACTTGAAGCCAACGCAAGCAGAACCACCACCTGTTCCATCAGGTAGCTAATTAGTGTGAACTAACGGGTTGAATCGATTTGAATTTCACTAATTATCTCCTAAAACTTACTGTATTAATTGTTGCGTATGATGAGAACCGCTAATGAGTTTGATAATGTATTAACGTTACTTTCATTACAGCTTGCGGCGATAAGCCGTTGGTGGTGCGAAGGACTAAAAATACTAACTTGAGTGAGTATAATTTAAAAAATTAAATTATGAAATTAATTATGATCATTCAGCCAGCATTACATCGTTTGTTTTTTACTTTCATTAATTGTTTAAAAAATGTGCCATTGTAGCTAATTATCCTTTGTTTTGAAATAGCGGATGAAGAACGTAGCATGCGGCGTGAGTCGTACTTGAAGGCAACCGAAGGAGGTCGAATGCAATTTGAAAGCAGTGAGCTAAGCGACGGCGATGTATCACCGCAACTTCTTCGCAGGTAAATATTGTATTTATTTAATTAATTTACTCCGCTATTTATTGAGCAATATTAAATTGCGTAAATGAACAGTAACTCCTTTTTCTAACTATATAGCTGTATGCAGAATTATCATATAATTGGGGGATGCTTTGTAATTACGCATCATAGTTTTGAATTCGAATATGTATTTGCTATTGTTCTATATAGTGCCCATAGAAGGTGGCGTCCACCTTTATTTCCTAGTGACATTCAACAACTTCGCAAATTTTTTGAAGATACTGCCTCTTCCCTTGGGTGAGCAGAAGATTGACAGTTTATTATTGTTGCGTTAAATAACAAAAACTAACTTATTCATGCTAAGCTCATAAACTAATCTTCAAACTAATAACGGTTGACCATTCTGACTATCTCTTTGCTTTTTTCAATGCCCCATAATGAGTTGACCATTATAATATTTATGTTTGTACAGATTTACGCAACTTTGACTATCTTTAAAAACACTTAGTATATCTTCTTCGTGTATACTACCTCAGTCTAAAGCCATTCATAAAAGTCGAAACTATTCAATAGGTATTGTCTTCTTATCTAAGAGTAAATATTTGGTGATGAGATTAGGTATGAATTGCCCGAAACTGGACGAACGGAAGTAGCTCGCTGGTTGCGTTTTCTTTAAAATTAGTCTCGTGCAGAACTCGTTAGTGCAATAATGGTCAGTGATGTTGTGGTCATGCTATTAAATGCTGTATTTATACTACGCTTGAGGTAATTACTATTTTGTAACAAAATAGGTGTTACATAATATTAAGGTAGCTTCTATAGATTTGTTAATTAAATTCATGTTGTTGGCTAAGAGTATTGATGAACTTTTTGCTTTTCGTGCATGTTAAATACCATATGTTCATAATAGTTTCATGCGACTAACGTATAATTTAATATTAAATTTAATGTTTTGTTGGCGTACACAGAGGCAGTGTAAGTGGTGGAAGCAGCAGTAGCGCATCATTAGAACGCGATAAGAACAGTCCAATTGAAAAGGAGAAACCGCAGTTCATACGCGAACGATTACTACATTTAAAAATAACTGAAATTGATGGCAAGGTAATTCTATTAATTTATGAAAAGTCATTGAAATATATTAAGCTTTTAATTGTGTTTATATAGCGATATCCGGATCGTTCCTGGAAGCAAGTTTGGGCAGTCCTCAAAGGACCAAAACTTTTCTTGTATAAAGATCGTCATCATCAGGTGAGTTTAATACCGACTCTAAATATTTGTAATATTCCAGAGTACTAACCCACTTTAAGAAATCACGCATTTTATTAAATTAGCCGGTCACGCAAAGAGCGCATGTTCCGGTGTTACATTTTACACTCGAAAACAATTTCTTATTGCAATAGTTGGTTGTAAATCATGATTACAAAATACCGCGTAAACGAATTATGTTGTGCGAATTCCATTTTTGTCCACATGCTGAGTTCAAAGTGCACTCGCACAGACGTAGTGGCATAAAAATGTCTAATCAGCGCGTGGCGTTTATGCACATTTTATTGTTATCGTACACAACATAGTTACTAATATTGTTTAATAATACACCTGCGGCTTACGAGATTAATTGACATTGACCTTCTTGCAGTTTGCATCAACTTTGATTTAAAAATAGATATCATCGAAGAAAATAGATTATAGTGACACAATTAATTAAAACGAAGGACTCGATTTCAAATCGAATCAAAGTACCGCGCGTATTTTCTCTTTAGATTTTTGAGTTTCTTTTTACCATTTTAATTATCATCGTCTAATTATATATCGGATTTCACTTTTGTTTTGTAAACAAATTACGTATTACTTTTGCTGAATTACCTCGGCAGTTGATGTGCTTATGAATTATATTGCTGCATACATATGCGCGACTCTTCCTTGCATTTAGAGCGCGCATGTTGCCAAATTGATGCGCAAGACTTAACACGATGAATACCAGTTCTATAAGGTAGCTGTAACCACTACTAAAGATGGTCCGCTACCTAGTGTTGCCATTTAAGTTGTGTGTTTTACAACAAACAAATTGTGTAATTCACCCCCCATGCGTGAATTTCAACTCGTGCTTATACTTTCTCGATTCGCGAGCGCGCTTCGTCCGCCTAGTGCTTGATAAGTAGTTAACCGGTGCAGTTCTGCGACCGCACGATTCGTATGAAAACGAAAAACAACAATAATTTTTCTTTTACGCTCGGTTTATCGACATCGTTGCATGCACCTCTCAAAAGTGAAAATTTCTAAAGTTGTGGGTGTATACGAACAAAGTCCTCGTGTTGAGTATATTTGAGTGAGAAAAATTGCTGAAATGTTTATTTGCATGAGATTCACAGTGATAGTTTACTGCGGAGCGTGGGTATCTTCTTTTCTATACTTGAAAATCTAGTTCGACCTGTTGGCGATTTAATTTCATTCATCGATGATCGTCTAGACTCCGATGCAACGCTCAATTCTTGCAGCGTCTAACGCAAACTTATTAATGAATTAAACGGACGTTTCTGCTCACTGATATTAATAACGTAATTCAATTAAGAACCTAATGATTATTTAATTAACTCGCTCGATTGAAAACAGATTAATAATAATCATCGTTTGCTGTGAAAAACGTAATTCTCAAGATGTTTGAGCAATCCGGTTTGACGGTGCATCATCGCGAACGCTCAGGCACATTGTCGTGTATCCCGTCCTTTCAATTTCACTTACATTTTCCGGCGCAAGGATTATTTCCTAGAAAACTCCGGCGTTGGGGTTCTACAGGATCATGGGTAATAAAATACTGTTAAATAATATCTTATAAGTTGTATTGTTATTGAAATTAGTCGCAATTACGTATGCAGTTGATGTTTCATCAAACTGAATTTAAAGTGAAAGTATACAATTAGTTGAATTATTACTCATAAAAGATATACAAAATATAACATCCGGTTATTAATTATACAATTTATTCTACTTTAGAGTCCTGTGGGAACATCAGAAATTGCTGATCAATCATTGGCAAACGGTGTCGATATGCGAGGAAGTTGCGTGCAAGTTGCGGAAGATTACACAAAGCGGAAAAACGTTTTACGGATTTCATCTGTACTGCCCTGTCGATCGGAATTACTTTTACAGGCAGAGGGTCCCGAAGAACTTGCTGAATGGGTGAAAACGCTACAAGAACAAGTCGCTACAGATGTAGATATAAAATCGGTATTACGTATAAGGAAGTATGTATGAATGTTATTTTATATTTAAAAAATTATAGGATATCAATACCGGCAAACAACAAGCTGTTCCACAAACAATTCCAGCTGCAACCAGTATTCAAGTTCAAGGTAAAAGCAAACTACCCTCGTTGCGAAATCGATCTCCGACCGGGCAGTCGCCTGTTTCGAAATCACGAAAACCTTCGCAGGCTACTGATCCTTCCACCAGTCCGAAATCAAAGACATGGAGAGGACGGGTTGCTAAACAATTTCGGCGAATTCAGCATGGTGCCAGTTCACCAAATTCACCAACTGCTCCGGAAGGTTCTACTTTTGGCAATCTTTTGGAACATTGCCTTTCTTCCAATGAGAACCCCTATGTGCCTAAACTAGTTGAAGTGTGTACTGATATTGTAGAAAATCGTGGTCTTGAAACGATAGGTATTTACCGAGTGCCTGGAAATAGTGCCGCCGTAACGGCGCTAACTGACGAAGTGAATCGATCTTATGAGGAAGTTATTCAAACGGATCCTCGTTGGGGTGATATACATGTTGTTAGTAGTTTATTGAAGTCATTTTTCCGAAAAATGCCCGATTCATTGCTCACAACGGCGGCATACCCATATTTTATCGAAGCTGATAATATTGAAAATCCGGTAACTAGGCTAGAGGAAATGAGGAAACTTATCAAAAATCTTCCAGTTTATCATTATAATACGCTGAAACACTTAGTCTTCCATTTAGCAACTGTGGTAGCACATTCAGATTCTAACAAAATGGATGCGAAAAACTTGGCAATTGTTTTTGGGCCGACAATAGTGCGCACTGGAGAAGAAAACATGCAAAAAATGGTAAATGATATGACGCATCAGTGCAAAATTGTCGAGTCCTTGCTGGTACATGCGGATTGGTTTTTTTCTGATGATGGAGCAGAAACTCTGAATCTACCAGCTCCAATTGCCACTGCGGAAACATTCATCAATGAATATGAAACCAACACCACATTATTAAAAGACAACATCAGTAAAGTGGAAAGTTTAACGCAAAATAAAGAGCAAAAAGAGAAAAAGGAATTCATACAGTCCTTATTTTCGGCTGCACAAAAACGCTGTCGGCGCAAACCGAAAGATAAAGATGAAGCACAATCCCCGACAGGACAATTTCCCATAACACCGTTTGGCGCGACAGCAATGCATGATCTCAAAGATGTACGTAAAGAGAAAATTATATATCACGTAAATACATTTTAATTATTTCAGAGTACAACGGAAATTAAAACGAATACAAATGAAAGTATAAGCGATATGCCAGCCCAAAGCAGCAAACCTAGGAATAGTGATGTTTTTAATTATAAAACTGATGGTGAAGAATTTAAACGTCGCGTTGAGAAATTTATTCACGAAACTCAGTCAAACTTATCGCGTCAGAGAAAGTCGGAATGCAATAGTAATAATAGTTTAGGTACAATTCATTTGAGCATGATTGTTTTCAATACTAATTTTATGCTTTTGCAGATATACAAAGTCATCAAGTGAGTTCCTCATCAAGTAATGTTCGTCATTCTTTAACAGTCAATAATACTAACGACCAACGCGCTATTACGAAAACAAATAGTGCATCAGATGTGTTTAGTCGAGGTGTAACAAATACTAACGTCGGTGGCATGAAACAATACTTTCAAAGTGATAATCAAAATATTAATGCTAACAATGGCAAATTGCAAAGTAGTTGCAATAGTGATATTAGTTCAATTTCCGGGAGTGATTGTAAATATAACGGCGGCTCTATACGTCGCGGAAGTTCCGTAGAAAATATTGGAACATCGGACGCCATTAACGCAAATGGAAAGAAGATCAAATATGAGGTTGAAGTGCGTGCAACAATGTTTATTATTAAAGATTGTATCTAAACTTTATTTCTTTTATAGAATGAATGTACTATGCATCGTACGAACTCATTGGATTCATTAAGTAAGATACCAACAACACTAGAAGATGGTAAGTCCTAGTAATTCTAAGTATATATTTTTATTGATTCCTGTAAGCACGGGTGAAGGATCATATTAAACTGTGTGTAGGATTCGGACCACCGGTGGCTCCCCCAAGAGGGTGGAGATCCGTTCGTCCTCCTACTTCTATACCCCAAAGGCCACCAAGAACACGCAACATTTATCACAGATTTTAATTAAATCGAGGTACAGCGTCACGCCCTATCGTCGCAAACAAATGCTTCGCACCCTGTAAACCAGCATTTTTGCCATGCACATTAAATGCTTATTATGTTAGAAAGTTTAGCTCGTCTTTTTTACTTCAACTACGGATGATGCGCTTTAGGTTTTATCGTAACAGATTTTTCTGTGTGGCGTCGAATACATATTAAACTAGCATGTTATTAATAATAACCATTTCAATTGCCATTTGTTCTTTCACTTCTATACGTAAATATTAAATGCATATTTGTTTTAGGGGATCTGGTGTCAACTATTACAAAAATATTTGATGAAAAGAAAAAGGAATTAAACCCATTAATACCTTCTGACGACAATATACCGTATGTGGATGAATCACCAGAAAAAATTTGTAGACAGTCGATGTCATACTTAAACAAGGAAAACATTCCCAGTTCACCGAAACTCTATAGGAATCCAAGTTTACATAAAAGTCAGTATTCTACATCTAAATTACTCTCCAATTTTAAACTGAAAGAAAAGCAGGAAGTTACTGAAAAAGACGAAGACTCCAGTATAAGTTCACCGCTTCCAGATAATGACAAACAAATATGTCGAGTCAATAGCAAAAAAGTAAATATTTTAACTGGTAGTTCCAAATTACGTCGATCTGAGTCTCTTAATAAACCCGAACGGACATCTTCACCTCTAAGCAATAAATTGAAAAGATCAGAAAGTCTGAATAAAACCAATGATAGACTTAAGCGCTCCGATAGCTTAACAAAAAATGAAAAAACGGAAAGTAATATCAGTAAAAAGCGCGAAATCAGTGGTTCTCGACGTGGCAAGGATGTTTTCAAATTAAAAAGGAAGAACGGAATGCCAGATCGATCAATTAAAAGGCGACATACAGTTGGTGGTTATCCTGATAAACTTAATTTACTTGATAATCGCTACAAAGAACAAGCAAATGATCCCAATAAAAGTAAAAAGGAAAAAACGCTGCGTACTAGTTCACCCGACCTAAGTTCTACAAGACGGGAACGTCTATTCCTAGAGGTAAATTTCATAGATTCGGAAAATATGATTCTCTCAGTGAGACAGCATTTAATTGGGGCTAGGCCTCAAAGTTTTCCAGAAACGGTTTACAAGGTACCATTGGAATCTCACATCTGAGATAAACATTGTTGAAGTGGCACGCACTTCTTGAGATACGTCTGTGCCTTGAAGTAACAAATATATTGATGAGTGATTTTATCTCATATACTAAAAACAGTTAGTTAATCAGACTGAGACAAAATATGAAAATAGAATATGTGCAATTATATTTTAAATAGTACTTGACAAACGTAATCAAGTAAGATAGAGCACTACAATCATATATGTGTAACATTTTGTTTGCACCAATATTTTCAAATTATTTCAATATCACTAAACATAAATTGCTATTTTATTACTTTAATTTAAAAATAGAAATGAAATTTCTGTTTTAAGTAGAGCTGAGAGCATTTATGTAGTTTTATCCTTTTCATGTTTAATTTAAACTATTATTTGTTATTATTTATTATCTATGATTTTTTGCTTCTATTACAATTTATGTGATTTTATTACATATTCCAGAATTTAGCAATTTGAAATTTGTGATAACTCTTCTTGTATAAACTGTTTTGTAAATTGTATATATAGCCCTATATACAATTTATATATGTATGTAATGAAATAATATAGTATTATGAAATATTTCATGTCCTGCATTACGGACGTATATTAAATAATTACATTTGGCACCTTGTAATATTTGGAGACGATATATGATAGCTTGGTAAATGTATATAATTAATTTCAAAAATAAATTATTTCTTGGTGTTTATCTATGTTGATGAATGACATAAAATCTTTACAAGCGTGCCAAAATCCAAAACCATCGTTTGATAATTGAAAATTGTTTTGCAATGTGCGTGGTAATTATGTATTGTAAATAAAACAATATGTATTGTGCAAATTTTGAGGTGAGGTGAATTTAATAATCTTAGGCTGTTTGTAACTTGCCTATTACTGTTTTATTTTCATATACTATAAGCGAAAATGTACGTTGCGTTCTATTTCTAGAATATTGAACTATAATAATGACGTTTTTTGAATAAAACTTTATTTTACTTTTTATGTTTTGCGTTTGAATACAAGATTCATTCATATCTGGAACGGAATTACAAATATAACAAA
>JARJDV010005259.1:0-10735 GCA_030264675.1 Anaulacaspis nigra | reverse complement strand
AATCCACATTCTGAGAGAGGCGGGCGCACACGCGCGTTTGTGCAATCGCCTTGGCACAATAAATGCGAGCGATAATCGCAATTAAAAGTGTAACACACAGAAACACGCACACACGAACGGATGCAAAAGCCGCAACTTCTCCAAGAGTGTGCGTTTAGAAAAGTGTGAAGCACACGCGTATAAAGTCGGCCGAATGAATATGCAAGTAGTTGCGCGCACAGCAGAGATAGATTAGAAGAGATATGAAAGAGCTCTCACTGTGTACACAGGCTAAGCTCACGCGCCGGGAAAACTTGACGTTGGGTGACACACGGAACAACGAAAATCTATCTGCGAAGAGCTGCCGATGCGTGCACCGGGAGGAATTATTAAAGTTTCGTTTTCAACTGATTCGCAGCCGGCGGATAAAGTTATTAAAACCGTTGTAATGGATTCGAGAGTTGGATAATTGCTAATCGAAACGTGAATAGTAATTAATCGACATGGAGCGAACGAACGCGTGTGCGCGCGTGCACTTCGGCGGAGAGATGAAATGCGAGCGAAATCTATGCTGCGAGCACAGAAGAGCAAACAGATAGCAGAGTTTATGCGTATATGCATAATGCAATAATAATTCCATAAAAGGTCTTCGAGTTTAATTACACGAAGGCCTCTAACTTCTCAATCGGCAGAAGAGGTGCGCAACGATAAAACGTGTTAAGCGCAATTAAATTTAAAAAATAAATTACACCAAAGTAAAATTAATTATTGCCTATCGTAACTGAAGCATACCATACTTCATCAACTTATTTAAAAAATATTTATAAGTAAGTCGTTACATTCTAAACCAATTGCTTAATACATTTTCTCAAGAAATATTGAAATATCTTTATTTACACAGTATGAGTTATAAAAACTGACAATCTAAAGTTAAATCGTCAAATCTGTTATTCGCAAAATTTTGAATATTTCATGCGATGTGATNTAGGTCTTCTATACGATATTCCAAAGTAACAGATCTAACTTTAAAACTGTGCGGTTTCTCTTCTTTCCGCCATACGTTTTTTCATGAAGAAAGAATCCTTCTTATATATTTCTCTGTGAGACGTTGGCACTGATATCAAATTTTCAATATTCGATCTTATTTTCCCCATTATAATCGTGACTTTAATTCCTAGCGCGCGCGCGCAATTCGATAAATATAAAAATTAGTGAATATCCTCAATGAGTATTTAACATAATTGAACGTTCTAACCCACAACTAATATAATCAATACATCCTACGAAATAAATAGCCCATGACAAATATTTATCCAAACAATCAACAGCTAAATCTAACAATCTAATCGAAACTGGGCACGGTGAGAAGCAATAATCCTTTCGAACAATTAACCGAGGTATTCATAGTCACAGTCATAGTCACCGAATAAGTGACATTCACGCTGCTCCGCGTGCACGCCAAGTCCCAATCAATTTCGAATTAAGATTTTTCCCACAATGACAATTAAATCGCGCGCACTTTGCGAGCGTGGCTTGCGAAATAGATCAATGCGCACATAGCTTACCTGGTTGGTGAATGAGTAATAATTTCGTTTTCAATTCGAATCGCTTTATAAGCGGCCGTTCATTGCTGGCTTATTGCACTGATGAAAAAAGTGAGATTTATTCATAAGAATGCATACGCTATGGCTATATGCTGCTTTGTATGTAAATCGTTTGTAGTGTGCGCGCGATTTCTTCGCCGTTTGCGACACGCGCACGATTAATGGATAGATTTCATGCGCGCGGTGCGAGCTGCTAGCGTCTCAATCGGACGTCGGCAAGAAGGAGACTTTAGTTTTATCACAGCTCATAATCGCGTTCCGCTGTTCGCTGCCCAAGAATTACTAATCACAAAAAGCCAGCGTGAGTGTGTGGCACACTTTTCTCGGTGTGTTTATGAATTAGGCGCATGCATATTTTTTCGTTTGCTTCTTTTCTCCGCGTTTGCATTCATTCGAAGTCACTTTTGTTCTCATTCTCATTATATGCTCGTGCGCTCGGCTACTACTCTCTTACGGCTACAATTGTAACAACGAAAGCGAAATCCAGCGCGCTCGAACAATTAATAATAAAGTATTATGCATTATTATTATCGTCTACTCCAATCGCATTATGAACGTGTGCATTATTTTTTTTCTCTTTCTCGAAATGTTTTACAACCTTGACGCGCATTACGCTTGAAGCACTTTTCTGACTTGTGATATTAACGCTAGCTACGTGCTTGTTATGTATATATGACACCTGCGTTTGCAATATTCGGAGATCGAAACGTAAAAATCGATTGCGATTGCAATGATGCATTTCTAGGTTGAGTATGTGGCTTCAAGATTGACATGCAGCGAGTGGTGCAATATAATCAATGCTTGTGATTAAGCTGGCGATGCAAATGCAACGCGCCAATTGCGAATTACACGAGCATTAACATTTCAATGCGCTCCCAGGCGCTTATAACAAACAAATACCCCGCTCACGGCTGCTATCGGTTTAAGTGTTTTGTCATTAAATGCACAATGTGCATACGCGCACTGAAAGTTGCAATTATTCTATCAGAACGGTTAGCTAACAAATTCTTATTTCATCACTCAAATCTGAAAGTTAAATTTATACCGTTGACTTTGGTTAATTCCAGATTAATTCAAGAGAATTTTCGTCCTCAAGTGTTTTCGCAGCAAGTCAAATGAATGAATGAAAAATATTTTCCTCGATGTAAATTATTCTGTCCTACTAGGCATTTATACAATTCGTATAAAATACAAATTCGCGTAAACGAAGCGAAAATAAACATTTTCTTTGATTTTTCACTTTAACGACGCCAGCGAGTCGTTTATAACGCGGCTTCGCATACACAAAAGGACACGAGCGAGCGCATTTTCATACATTTATTTGGCGGCGCGGCGGCTGGTTTTCGTGTCCTTTGGGCGAGGACGAAATAAAAGCAGGCACAGTTGCGTCTTTGGCGAATCTCTTTGCGACGCGGCAAACTTAATTTACGAGCGCCGCATCATCCAGAAGGAGCAGCAGCAGCAACGTCGCCGCCGGCCGAAAGGAAATTTCACGTTGCGCGCTGTGGAAATCAATAGCATGCAAAGCATAAACAAATGCCTCGCACCCCGTTATATAAAGATCGCCGCACACGGTGCGCGCGGACCTGTGTTATCAAGATCGACATTGATTTAGCGCGCGTGTCACATGAGGCGCATTTTATTAGCGTTTCATTAAGAGTCCGACTTCTACGTAGCCGGCTGAAAATCAACATTCTCGCGCGGGGATGTACGCGCAATGTGCGCACGACGATCGCAATAAACGTTTTATTGCGCCAAACGCCGCACGTCGCAAAACGGTTTATGAGCAACGTCGACGCTCGCGCACTTGCAATTATATGCAATTAAACTTGTTCTTTATAATCGCGCGCGTTGCTAGCTCTAGTGCTCAATCCAAACAAATTGAATTAAAGCGCGCATGCATGCCAGCCAGCTATGCTATATGTACTATTTTTTCAGCGATCGACGTTTCGACGGAAAACAAAAATTCAATATCCCCAAGTTTTGCAGGGATTATGTTGGTTTGTTCATGGGCTGATTTAAATCCGTGTTGCCAATAGCGTTTCGGTATATTGTATGAAAGATTAAAATCTACAAACGCAACGATGAAATAAAAGCTCGCAATGTGTTAATCCAATAAAAGTGCATAAAATGCGCATTCGTGATTCACTCGGCTTTTACTCTTTATAAATTTGTCATTGATTTTTTGATTTTTCGAGTATAAAATAAAGCGGCGATAGAAATATACGAATTGTTACGATTTCAAGTTTTATTTGCTTCAAAAATATTTGTCAATTAGTTTGTTGGCTTTGCAATTTCAGGATAATAAAGATTGGCACTCGTTTTAAATGATTATTTTAATGGCATTTCTTTCATTCGATTTCCAAAAAAAGCTTTAGAGTTTTTCTCTTTATGCAACATTAAATTACATCATTTATAAACCAATTTCATCACGCATGTCACTATAATTTTCAATGAAGCAAACCGAGTGAAAGAAATAAAGTGCGGCGAAACGAGCTAATTGAGACATTGTATGTCGGCACATAGGCAATATGATTAAAGGAATCTAAGCCACCTAAACAACGAGAACGCGTGCCGGGCGAGCGCAAAACGTTTAGTCAAACAAGCGTATTACACACACTGCTTCTTGTTATTCACTTTGCTCAAGCGCAAGTCCGCCAAGAAGTATGTCTTAAAAGGCTTGTGCGCGCGCGCGCGATCGCAATGTGTAATACACAGCCGCATATAATGTTGTAAGTTATTGATTGATAAAAGCCCATTTTATCGATTCCAATAAACAATAATCGCTCTGCTCTGCGCATGTATTGCATGTGCATTACCAACTCGTAAGGCTTAATATTCCGTTCAACATGTATACGAATTGTTATATTTGTTCCCACACTCATATGCACAATCTCTCTTTTCCTCTTCGGCGAGCGAGAAGTGCAACAAAGTGACATTTGCAGTGTGAGTATGCACTCAATGTATGCATGGCTAGTCAGATCAAGTGGAGCGAAGTGAGTTAAGTAAATGTTTAAAACGCAATTTGCTTTAATTAAGTTGAACTTTACCGCCGTGTAATACGTGTAATTATTTTCTTTTTACTGCTGTGTAGCAAAATGCAATTGCTTACTGTGAATTATTAGATGAGATTCATTTATATTAATTATTTGATTTAATTAATTACTTCTTCAAATCTAATCATTATCATAAAAACAAAATTCCATGCTTATAAAGTCATGCCTCGAAGGATATAATATTAAATTGATCATTTTATATAATAAATAATTATGCGCATAAATATTGGAGAAAACTGTAATTTGCATTTTTCCCCTGGTGCCATTTGCAACGCGTAAAATGTGTGTTTGATTGCGAATATAAGATTGCACGATGGCATTTGTCCTTCTGATTTTTCGCGCACTTTCCACGTGCACTCATCACGTTCGCGTTGTCGTGGCATGCACCGTTACGAAGCATGGCCGTTAGCGCGCATGCCACAAACAACAACAACACAACAACATCACCTACAGCCGCCGCAGGAGCGCAAAAGAAGAAGGTAAAACGTTTGTTTTCATTTTTCATTCATTTGTTCGACTCTGCGTTCTGCACTCGCCGTTCACCATTCTGCTGAACAGCCCAGCGCACACGGAGACACACAACAATTGTTGTGCAACGCACTTTTCAGCGGCTTGTTCATTCGTTGCGGCACGGTTGCTGCTGCTGCTGCTGCTGGCGCGCATATTTTGCGAGATTTTCGCGTGCGATAATAGGTAATTTAATGCGTTTGTGCCGCGGCGTATGCAGTGCTTGCAAAACGTTTGCATTTCTATTAGGTTAATGACGCTTAAGTAGGTACTGATTTATAGATTTCACTGCAGTCTTGTGTATTACGAAACTGAATTATTTTCGATAAAAACACGAATTTAAAATCATGTATAATTTTATTCTAAAAAAAGAATGCATCCCCTCTTTGCAATTTGAATCAATATTGTGCAAATTTATTTTCCCACCATAAAATAATGCAACTATTTTATAAATATTTGAACGGTAATTGAAAATAGTTTTGCGCATTTGCTTAATCTTAATCGTAATAACATTTAAAATAAAAGGCACTTGAGTGCGATTGTAATCAAACATAATATGACGCACTTTAACTTTTATATCGGATCGTAATTCATAGAACAACTGCAATCGAGTTGGGTAAGGTTAGTTAACTGTTTGGTATTTGTCATCGGCTGAGCATTTTCCCATTTCGCAATTAGTTTCGGTTGCACTCGCAGCCCCGCAAAGCTTGCGTATTTATATTTTATGTTTATAATAAAAGCAATGCACTCCTGTTTGGCAAATTTATTGCGCGCACGTTTTATCGGCATTATGGCCTACTGTCAGTTAATTGGTTATGATTGAAAGAGCATTGTTTTTCCGTTTGTGTCGTTCACCTATCGATTATTATTAATGAAAGTGCATGTCGCCGTTTTTTTTATCCCACCCATTATGTAGTGCGCGCACAACATGATTATTTTGCAATTAGAGAGGGATAATGTTTTATCGTTGTTTAAGAAGGTATGGAATTTTAAGGATATTGACATATTCATGTTATGCGAATTTACCTTTACGGGTAATCGGATTCCCTTCCCTTCTAATGGCATTGAAGTGCACGGTGCATCCAATTGTATTATGATATTTACCTATAACAAAAACAAATTATTAATACAAATTTGCTTCATGACACTAATGCAAGAAATAAAATAATTAAAATTTAAATTGTAATTAATGTTTTACCTTGATAATATGTGAATGCGGCGTTTTGCATTCTGCAATTAGTATAAGAATGGCAAAAATATTTTAATCTGTCATTAATTTTCAAATTAAGAAATTCGTTCTTGCGATTATGAGTTATTAATAATAAATTTCAAAGTGGAAAGATACGTATGGAAATTTGAATTAATATTGAATAAATTTTGAATTTTTATTGTATTATACATTTTTTATGATTGATATGAAATCATTAAACATATTGAAAATATTAAAACTTTGACCTCACGCTAATAAACTATTGAAATTATTTATTTTTCAAGCATTGTTTTATACTTTATAACAATTAATTACCCACACCTTGGATGTATAATTTTAAAACTTTTCAACTTTTAAGTTGTTTCCAGTAAAATCTTTAGATCTACCCACGTAATAAATTGAATAATTCTTTTGTTACATCCACTGCAAACATTGGTAACAATGTTAAATAAATCAAACATTTGCATAAACATTACCACATATTAGTGAATATTTTACAAGTGCTGTTGTATTTGCTTGATGTTTCATTTTTCGCACGAAGCGAAGAACTACAAATAATAGCGAGAAATCCTGCTTGTTGAATAATAACGATAATAATCACGAGAGAGCCATAGGAAGAAAACTATTACACGCATATAGTGTTTAATAAACGCAAACACTCTCAAATATTAGCATAAATTCTAAATATTCTCAGCGCGCTCGCAAAGGCGAAAAAAGACACAATCATTTCAATAACTGCACACTTATTGCGAGATGTGCACTTAATGTCTCGTTAATTTTTCAACGTAGCACACCAACAACAATATACCTGCCTGTAAATTATATATGCATATTGTACATGTTGCATGCCCATTTTATTTATTTTTCATCATCATCATCGATGTTTCCAAACTTTTCCCTTGACTCGACCGCAATGTAAATGCAAACGGCCAACAACGCTTTCTTGCGAAATTTGCGCTTTTACGACAGCACACACGCGGCTATTTGCATATTTTAAAAAAGGTAACCAACGGTCACGATGCTTCGCAAATTGAAATTCTGCCTTTTTGCATAACGCATGTGCGCTTTTTTAGTATTCGAAGCAGAAAAAATATGCGCGAAAAAAGGCAATGTAAATGAAAAAAGACAGGTATGTGTTACATAAATTACAAATCTACCACCCCTTCGTCTTTCGACAAAAAAAATTAGCCAAGCGCGGAATGGTTCAACAAATAATTTGCCCTGCACTCAGCGGAATTATTAATTTTTAAAACCTTTTGTAATTAGTCGACAGCACAGTATTTCCAATTAAAAATTATGATCGTGAAAAGATACGCAACCACCACATAAATTTTGAAAAATTACGGTGCTTGGGAAACTTTAGTATTTTATATGGTGGAAACATAAACAAAAAGCGAAAAACGCGTAGGAACAATGACATTTTTTGCACGTAAAAATTTGTTGCGGTTCGTTTTCGTTTTTGTGCGATGCGTTGGTGCAACTATTACTGTTGTTATTGAGCGCGCACCACAAAGACTCGGAGAGCCCAGCGAGCGAATGCATCCAGCCAAAGAGAGTTCTCGTTTTATTTCGCGCTGTGAACATCTGCCGGCGGCATTTTCGGTGCCGATATAATAATAATGGTGAATGGCCATCGGATAACAAAAGACGCGTGTGCGCGCGTCAACCCTCCCGATTTTGATGAACATTATTTTTCGACGATCCGAATAGATTTTTGCGCCAAAATCACTCTGGCGGCCAGTACGTGACTGCAATGCAACCCCCAGCCTCTCTCCCAGCGGACGCATTATTTTGATACACGACGTGTGTGTCTCTGATACTCTGACTTCGCGCGACATGCAATAATTGATCGCTGGATATTTACTATAAAACTTAGAATGGAAGTCATTTACGGCTCGACAAAAGCGCACAATTACGTGCCGCACTCCAAATACGACAAGTAAAAATGTCGGTGAATGGAGTAGAAACTGTCACTAAATAATGAGGAGAATGTCGCTTAAAGACTGAAAAATTACACCAGATACGCGAGTCCTCCTATAGCACGTTGCTGCTTTACGCGAATTTCAATTATTTATTTCATGCAATTTTTATACATTCGTGCAGATGGTAGATAAATAATTAAGTTAATTACACAGTACTGCGTTGCAATCAATCGTAATTATATTATTTCGTTGAATAATAAAAAGAGAGAATCGGCAAACAGAAGAAAAATCGGATACTTTGAAGTCTCATCACATTATTGCATGATTTTGTTCTTTTGTTATTTCAACAAAGCTCGTTTGGCATCATTGTAATTCGCTTAACGTCGTGTCTCCGGAGGCAATAATAACATTATGACTCATTGCAGGCATGCAGTCCGTCATCAGGACTTATTAAATAAAGTCAATGCATGTGTTGCACGGCACGCAGACGCACATTGGGCAGAAGGAGGATAATGCAAAACCGCCGAAGAAGGCCGCCCCGACCACAATCGCATTAACCATCCGTGCGCTCGCTAATGCTCAGTGCAGTAAATACAGTAATGCACATCGATTCGCCACCGCCGCCTTGCGCTCATTTCGCAGAAATGCTGCATATGCCGCGCGAAGAGACACATTGCCGTCTCTTTCTAACAGATTGGCATTTTTCTAATTATGTTGCTGGCGAGTACTTTGAGAACATGCGCATGCCACTTCGACAATGACGTGTGCAAATAAATGGTCTTTTTATACACCCCTCGCGATTAGAGTGCATGCATGACCAATAAATATTATATTAAAATAAGGCAAATACAATCAGATGAATTTATCTCGTTCTAGCAAAATACATTTTTAGACTTGTTCACTTTTATCATAATAAAATAAAAGAAAAGCATCCATTTGTATGCTTCGTGGGGTCCTCTACTCGAATGATTGCCCCACTCGTGGGGTGGCTTTTGCTTGTTTGGTTACCAACTCACACATACCTTAATTTCATGGCGGTTCCGGGCGAATGTGTTTACGCGAAAATGACCAAAGCGCAATGTGGCCAAGAATAACGAGCGCGGATAAGAGAAACAAACGTTTCCCGAACGCAGGAAACTAATCCAATAAGACACACGGAGACAGCGTTTATATAGAAATATTCCCGAATGGGCGAAACGGATATTGGGAAAGGCAATTCCCCTGTGCGCACACCGAATGAACGACAAAGATTCATTCAGATATGCGCTGTGAAGTGTCCCCCCATCATTCGGTGTGCCAATTCAAGGGAGGCACTCATTCAGCAGAAGCAGTCCCGAAATTAATCTCATCGCAGGAAGGAAAACGCTTCATTCGCACGACGTCAATTGTTTCCTTGATCATTCATTGCGTTCGTTATTTTTCTCTATTTCCACACCAGTAAAATACAAATATCCGAAGCAAATAGCAACGTTGGCACACCCCGTCATCGGACACAATCTTAAATACACAAAGGGTTCGTCAAGTTACAAAGGAATTTCGCAAAGCGAACGCGGCGACCAAAGGACATTTGCGAAATTTAGCAAAGTTTACTTCGTCCTCGAAATATAATGAGATTATGCAGTTGTTTTGGGTCGGGCAAATCGAATTTAAAGAGGGTGAATATTACATGGCGGACAGGGGGCAGTTGCTTTCGGAAATGTTCATTTTACGGCTTTGGAAAGATTTCGTGTGGGTGTTATCTGCCACCCTTCGAGGGCGAAATTAATGAAATTATCTAGCAAATAGCCTTGATTTGCAAGTTTATGATGATACTAAATGATAAACATGTAATTAACTGCTCGAATGGGTTGTTCTTTGTTACGATACACTTAATCTCAAGAGTCTATCTTTCAGCAACTACCAAACCCTATCAGCTACTAAAATTTACTGCTATAAAATATATTCCTGATGACTTCTTAATCAAAGAGAAAATATAGATTTTGTTTGTGATGAAAATGAGCGCATGATTATTTTACTCGTCATTCCAGCAGCAGCAGCAGTGGCAGCAGCACCAGCAGCTGTGAGGCGTGAAGAAGTCGCTTTCGAACGGGGTAGACGGGGGAAGAAAAACAAGCGAAGAAAAAACTATTTTCCTTTGTCCTTCGACGCGCCAAGGAGAGGCAGCACCTAAGTGTCAAACTCATTTTCTAACAACTTTCCGCATATTTTCCTACAACTTAGTCCCAGTTCGTCCATTCATACACTATCTCTCTATTTTATCATCGCCATCATTTCCCATGATGAGAATGTCATTTGCTATTCAAAAATGAAGAAAAGCCTTTTTCGCCCGAGACGCAGCGCGCGCGCATGAAGGAAGGACGAAAGAAGATGTGCGCGTATGGAATATTATGATGACAAAGCGCGCCTTTTCCGACCGTGTCGCATGCGCAAGCGTCCTTTTATTTTTTCCACGTACAA
>JARJDV010005242.1:0-12379 GCA_030264675.1 Anaulacaspis nigra | reverse complement strand
GAACCCTGGACCCTTGGATTAAAAGTCCAATGCTCTACCGACTGAGCTACCCGGGCACTTGCCGAGTAGCCATTTGCGAAACTAATTGCAAAAACAAGGTTATTTTTGAAAATTTTATATAGTATACATCCTCAATTTAATCTACATAGAGTAAATTTAACCGTTAGATTAAATAATAAATATTTTATTTAATAAAATATTCGTCATCTATAGAATAATAATAAATGCGCAGCGATTTTGTTAAGAACGATAAAATGTTAGCTATGAAAATAAAAAAATAAAAGTCAACAAAAATTGTTAACAAATTTTAAGATAATACTGAACATAAATCACATTGAAATACTGTTTGCAACGAAATTTGATAATTTAGGTGTATAGATATTTAGGTATAATAATACTTTATCGCGAACTTTGTAAAAATCAATTTCAAGGAAATTATGCGCCCGATTCTTCAATTTGAATTCGTGGTGTATAGTAGGCTACCACATATGCTTTCAGAACTTTCTCATTTACACGTATAAACACTCATAACTACTAGATTTTTACTCTACATTTATCCAAAGAATCTAAATTTTGTAAAGGAAATGAAGATTGGGCACACAGCTGTTTTCAACGCGATTATAATTATTATAAAAACTTTGTAGAATAATGCCACCTGATGGATAAATCATAATATGCGTCATTCCAATGTCAACCACAGCTGCATAGACTGCAACAGACTGCATACTTCTCTATCTAGTGTGAAAGTGTACCTTTAACCTTAGTATATATCGCTGCACAAGATTTGATATGGACTCATTAATAAATAATTAATAATCTGCAATTAATTCTGCATGTTACGATATGTTTATACATTTAGTAACACGCTTGCGAAAGCACACAACAATTCACATCGAATCTGGAGGATATAAACACTAACTTTGACAGATAACAGGTGAAACAGTAAAGAGTGTTTTGTAGTTTTTAAATAATATGAAAACAGATATTTTAGCCAGCAATGGAACGAAGTAGTAAAACAATATGTTGGCTTATGTTGATCATTGTGTTATGTTTTACAACATTTGGGTCATTTTGGTGTAGCACACTTGCAACTGCATTGTTTACATTCCTGATAGGGTAAGGCATCACTGTCTATTATATTATTGATAACATAACTTATTAATGACTATCTATTCCAGATTATTTTCATTGCTATATTTGACTAAAGGAAGCATTGATAGTTTTTATAGAAACTGTGTTACAAATCCTCTAGATAGTGCTGTCTCTGATGGTGGTTTACAACAGGTTGTAGCATTTGTTCAATTGCTAATAAGTATTATTTAAATTCAATTTTTGTTTGAAGATACTGAAATTGACACTAAGCCCAAAGAAAATACAAAAAAGTGATAATAGGGTAACTGGAAGTGAGTTAATTGATAGTTCTTTACATGAAATTTTAAATTACATTCTTCGGGATTATGTGTCACCTTGGTATTCACATATATCAAATGATGATGAATTTACTCAAAAAGCGATACGTAAAACAGCGCAGCGATTGGCAATCAATATTTCAAATCGTGCCAAAAATGTTGACTGGATACCCTTTCTATCAACGCGCTTTGTTGATGACACTGCTTCACATTTACGTCTCTTCAAACAAGCTAGAGCAAAGACTAAGCAGGAAAAATCACATTCGCCGCGCGCATCACCTCGTATGGATGTGCGACATTCTCCAAAACGTTCGCATAAAAGACACAAGAGCGAAACGGATGCAATTAGAAATCTAACAAATCGCGATCGGAGAGACGTTGGTCAGTCTCGCTTTTACAACCCTGATGTAAAACAAGCATCGTTAGAAGATGTATTTTTTGAGCTCGAATGCAAAATGGAGGGAAATAAAATTTGTAGAGATAAAATTTGCACAAATACTGAGAAGGAACAAGAGTTCACAAGCGAACTTATTGAGTACTTACTATATTTCTTATTGCCAGAAGAAGATTTTGATTGTCGTGCTTTACGCTTCTTTTTAAGAGAAATATTTGCGAACTGTGTGATAATTCCAGTCGTTACAATGCTTTCTGATCCTGATTACATCAATCAAGCTATTATTTGGCTGGTAAGTAGTGTTGAAATGTGAAACAATCACAATTATACATTAAAAACTAGTTTGCCAGAGAGACTCCTCCGAGTGAGATATTTTTAACAACGCTTCGGATTACTGATAATTGCGATGAACTGAAGTATACCAAAGAATTGGTTTCGAAGGAAATGCAATTATTAAGATCACGTGATTCGGGGGGCGAAAGTGACTTAAATATTAAACAACAACTTAGCAGTTTATACTACGTGTTCAAATTAATTGAGAGTCGTTTAAATAAAATGGATAATCTTGAAGGTAGTACGGACATAAATGTCTGCACGTTAATTTCATAATTTTATTACATTTTAGATTCGCCGGATCCGTATGCCAATTATGAGAAATTAAAAAGTATTGATCTGCCATTGGAAGCAATTCTAAAAAACAGTGTTGCATTATCATATTACATTGATTACGTATCCAGCATTCAAAAGCAACCGTACATATTCTTCTACCTTAATATCGAGGGGTGGAAAGTTTCTGTTGAGCAGCAATTATCTGACTTACTCCTGAATAAAATGAAGGGTATTGGCAACGATAACATAGCGATTATATACGATAACATTCGATCGACTGCAATGAACATTTACGATCAGTATTTGGGGGATAAAAGTGAACACAAGTTAGAAGTCAATCCTAGTCTAGTGCATAAGTTGTTCTTTCGCATTCGTAATATTAACGAAGAGCCATCGGATTTATGGTTTGATGATATGCAGCGCGCCATTTTTGAATTAATGCAAACCCATGAAGACTTCCTGCCGGGATTCAAGAAACACAAGTCGTATTTTAAGATGTTGGAAGAGTTGGACGTAGTGGAAGAAGATGTTTTAAGCTTTACAGGGTATGAACCACTTGAGATGGATTATAAAATGAGTGAGAATGGGACCAGTGGTAATGGTAATATCCCAAGAACTGATTTGTTAATGACTCCCGACGGACTGGAACGTGGAGCAAAACATGTGCGTTCATTGAGCGATGTTCCTTATTTAAAAGTAGGTATAGATCAAGAGTCAATTGCTTCATCAAGTAACAGTGATATAAAACCGGAAGAGGAAGAGGAGAAAGAAGAGAACTTACGCGTTGGAGATTATTCCCTTTATGTTAAAATTATAGAAACGGGAATCGTATGTGAAAAAGGTAAAACGTTTGGCATTTATGCCACGCAAGTACGACGGCAATACGATAATGGATTCTTGGAGGAATGGCATATATATAGACGATATAGTGACTTTGACGATTTAAAGTGCAAAATTAAAGAAAAGGTTAATAATGCTCTAGATTGATAAGCCGGATGATTTATGCTAAGTTACAATTTTAGTATCCCGACCTTTCGAAGATTACATTCCCGGGCAAAAAAACATTCCATAATATGGACCGCGCAGTATTAGAACGTAGAATGAAAATGCTTGGGCATTACATGCATGAGATTACGCAAACAAATGTTTTGCACAGCCATCCAGGATTAAGAGAGCTTCTTATGATGTTCTTGGAACAAGGAGATTATGATCGAGAAGCATCAGGAGGACCAATTTCGAGTACAATTGGAACGTTAGTCAATCCAATTAAGTCTGGCATGAAAACAATTAAGAATATGCCGGAAACACTAATGCACACGGTAGACGAAGTGGTAGAGAAAGTATTTCACCCAAGAACACCTATGAAAATGCACCAAGAGTCGACTAAAGTTGGCGCTTATTTGGAAAACGAAGTATGACATACAACGTTTTATAACATATTTGCATTCTACATTATCCGTCTATTTCAGAATAGTGAAAACATACCATTAAGAATAATGCTACTTCTCGTGGACGAGGTGTTTGATTTGAAGTCACGCAATCAATGGTTGCGCAGAAATATTGTAACGATATTACGACAAATCGTGCGTACAATGTTTGGTGATATTGTAAACCGACGTATATTAGAATACGTAGAGATTATGACTAGTCCTAAAAATGTTGCACACTATTTACATATATTTAAGTAAGTTTAGTTTTGATAAATCCCATATTGGTGTTACTGAGACAAGATTTACTTCTAGACAGTCTTTTTGGCCGAATGGCGTGAAAGCGGAAAATAAACAGGAACGCGATATTGCTGTTAAATATCGAACAAGGGTAGCAGCCAAAGTTGCACTTCTTTCCTGCTTAACAGGTTTGCCATTAAAAAATACATTTTCAGGTTGTGTTTATTAGAACAATATTTGTTTCAGATGAACTTAAGCATATTTTGGGATCTGATACAACACGAAAGGGTCTTTTAACTGTATTCGAAATGTTCCAATGCCCCGTATTAAATCGCCGGTTAGTTTACGTCCTGTTAGAAAGTATTTTGGGTAAGTTGTTTCCGGATAAAACAAAACCGATTAGCGACGTCTTTCATAAACTGTACTCAAAATCTCGTGAATCGAGTAAACACTCAGAAATACATTTGCAGAAAAATAGGTGATACGTAAAAGCAGATATTTCAATTGATTAACAAATTATTTATTACTTCAAACATTACATTTAAATATTGCTGCAATTATTTGTCAGATTTTAAGTGCCATTAAATAGTTCTGGGGGATGTGCTTTATCAATAGCGGGTGAAAAGAAAGATAAAATTGTGCGAAGTATGTTGTTTTAATCACATTGCATTTTTGCTATAACAATGTTTTATGAATATTACAAAACTTACAAAAAACAAAGAAATTAGAACTGAGTCCTAGCGCTATAAGTCATTATATATTTGTTGTTATTTTTATCATTTTCGTATTTGTTATAAATTATTCTACATGTAATAATACTCAACAAAAGGAAAAAAGTACAAATGAAACGAACGAGTCAAGTTATCATAAAACTTTCACTTCCTTATCCAAGATAGTTGCTGAATAAATAACATCGGTGCCCTCTAAAAGCCATCAACAAAGCATACCCAAAATGCCAAAACTGTACCATAAGATTCGCAAGGTACATTTAATGCGCTCAATTTCATAATAAAAGCCTCCTTGAATATATCACTATAGGTTAATATCATCGCGATTATGCGTCTACAATACTGAAGTAAATCATCACTTACATTGCGAGTCAATAATAAATTAAAATCATAAAATAATACACCACATTTGGAATGCGTTCGAGTAAAATAAACGTAAAAACTGCTGCCTTACTAACATGCTAGAATTGTGTAATACATCATATTTTGAAAGGCGCTCACTTAACGGTAAAACTTGACTTCCGTTTCGACGCAGTCCTTCATTAGTTCGTCAAATTCGGAAAGATCGCTGCCGACTGATTCGATAACCCCGTTCATTTCCTCAACGCAGTTCAGTTCCATCGATCTGAGCAACGATTGTACATCCTTTTTACTTATTGCAGCCTGATGCAATGAGTATAAGGTGTGTGGATCATTCTATAAATATTTCAGTTATTAGGAATTCTTAATTAATGAGACACATTAACAAACCATATCCGGGCAAATTGTATGCTTTGAAATGACAGCATTTGGTGTAAACACAAACGGCTTAAAAACTGATTTCTTTGGATCTTGTGTTGCCGTGAACCAATGCACACTTGGTCGACTGGCGCTTAAAGAAGAGACTTGGGAGCTCATTGTAGAATATGCATCACCAGATGAGATTCCTTCATTGCGTAGTAATTCAAACATATCAATTTCTTTGAAATCGCCCTTGGCAGTCGCATCTTCTAATATCTTGCATAGATTTTGATACTTCTCATCGCGCTGACTATCAGCTTGGTTGAACGCAGCGGCGAAATTAAATTCTCCTGAACCATCCCAGAATCCTTTCTCTTTCGCATAGTCTTGTAAACCATCCGAAGATTTATCAATTTTTGTTGTTATTGTAAATGAGTTGCCTAAACATCTGGCACCCTCTGTCACTTCTTCAGCTGCCCAATGTTTTCCTGTTGTTTCCAATATCCAAACTGCATTTGCGTCAGCAAGAATAAATGCACTGCTATGGAAAAAGTCGCCGCTTTGGGATGATGAACCCCCTTGGCCATATTTGGCTAAGGCATTAGTGATTACATCAACACCTTCTGATGCAGTTGTTGCATGTTCCAAGCCAATTCTAGATAACAAACAGAAATTTGATAATTTGTTTCTATCAGCTTTAATACTAACATACCTAACTAAATCACATCCAAGTAATTTTTTTACTGACATATCAGCATCACCATCATTGTCTTTGCTCCAAACTGCTTGAAGACCAATAGCTAAGCCAGAATCATTGGCTCCACTTTCAGCTCCCCAGGTCCAACAAGATTTGTTTAAAATCACAGATTTACTTGATCCATCAGCCTCAATTTCTATATAAGTAGCCTATATTACAAATATTAATTCAATAAACACATATGACGTGGAGTTGAATACTTTAAATGGGAATGAATTTACCTGCACTGCTTCTGTATGGTCCTCAGATGGTTTATAGACTATCTCTTGAACACTTTGATCTGATGGATTAATATTTTTACCAAAAATCACACCATGCTTGGTAAGAGAAGGTAGTATTGCAAATGATACACCGGCCATCTGAAATCCGCAACAGTTTATTGTCTACAGAAGTTGGCAAAAAAAACCAATCCTTGAATACAGATGTTAGAACATAACTACCCTAAACTACCTGCTAGATATTCAAATATACAATTAAAGTAAAGTAATTTCAGGTATCAACTAACTAATAATGGATATTGTGCATCTTACTTACTTTTCACTTAATTTATTTGCAATTGTTTCTCGCCGATTAAGCTGGAACACTCGTATGCCTTTTGGGGTCACCGATCGAATGATTCATCATCAGCTGTCTTGCGTAGAACATATACAAGCAGTGTTAAATTGACACATTTAAAGAAATAATTTAAAGTAAAAACTCTTTCTGAAGTCAATTATAGTTGTCAGTACATAAGTTCAAAGAAAAGATAAAACATTTTTAAGTATTAAATTTGTTTTCATATTATGTTTACTTGAATTGTGTGTTGCCTACAATGCGTCTGCAATATGGTTATAATTGCATTTGAAAAGTAGTTATTATGGAAATAATTACATTTTACTCATGGCGTTGTTAGCATTGTAGATGATTAATAATATAATATAACCCCACCTTATTTTACTGCTTAATTAAGATCGTATCAATAAAATTTATCCCGAAGGTCTTTGTTATACCAATGACAATGGTTATTCTTTCGTTTTGCTTGGAAACGTTGTTTTTAATATTTTGCATTGCGGTTGTTGATAGTGCATACAAAACGTTGCGTGCAGTTTGCTTTTGCACTTTAATGTAAAAGCATCCTTTGAAAATCGTGTTCGGCCGCGTGCAGTAAATACGCAGCAAGAATAAAAGATTTATAATAATTATCTAATTGCGTTAAATTATCAAAATGGTGAACGATGATGGATACAATGACCATGATGAAATACAAGATGAGTCAGGTTAGTAAATTATTATGAATAATTTATTCGAAATGCGTATTTTATATGAGCGGATAAGTACAGCAAACGTCTACACTAAGGTTTTAAGCTATGATCGCGTGTGCGTTGCGTTAGATCATGTTTGCGTTTGATACGAAACGCCTATTTCGTAATGGCCGCCTTCATGATTTTCACCCCAAGTTTAGCTGGCCTGCGCCACACGACGTGCACGCCGCACATGTTTTCCACCGTGCGTTCCCGGCGAGGGGTGATTGCCACGAATAAACGACACTGCGTTGGGCCCGTTGCATTTGACGGAGAGACGCTGCAGTTGCCGGCGATGAATATAATCATCGGGCAAAGAAACGCACAACTTTTGCCTGAAACGCAAGCGAGAAAGAGTATTTATTAACCACCGCAGAGGGAGACGATAGAACATGGAGGTGGTTGATGTGAAATACGAAATTATTTCACTCGCCGTTTGTAGTGAAATACCAAACAGCGTTTGCATATTTGTGTAGGGTGGATTGAATTCCAACTTTGCTCTCAGTCACGACCGATAGGGAAAGTGCCTCTGCGTTTGGGTGGATGTATAAATAGCTTCATGTCGATAATGAACGCGTAAGATTATGTGGCCGCCATATTGAACCGACACATATTTTCAATTGATTACTACGTACGCACTCTATACGACACGCCATTGTATTATTTCTATCTCGTATATGTCATTGCGATCACGAAAGGCGCTTGGTGAATCGGTCAAGAGCCAGACGCGAAAAAAGCCATTTACCATAGACGGCCGTGAACGTGAACGTGAACGTCGCTCAAGTAAACACATTTCGAAGCAAAATTTCAACGCCAACCCAGCCACTTATGTGCATGATGCACAACAACCAGCTATTACCAAACGTCTTTTATTAAATTAACCTACAAAACATGCGATAAAAACGCGAAACATTCGTACGGCAACATTAATTAGAGCCCGTGGTTTCGCAAGCCATGCGAAGGTAGATTCTTATTCAAGCGCGTAAGCCTTGAACTGCGCGTTGAGTTTCTAAACACGTGCGTCTCAAGTAAGTTTGGGAAATGCCCGGGAGATTTAGGAAGGCCACGCACAGGAACTTCCGGCACTGTTTTTGTACGCATTCATTCGTCCAATTCAATGCACATTGTAGTTTCGCGAATCGATTTCGAGGTATTAGTTGAAATGATTTGTCAAGCAGTGTGTAATTGAATACGTTATGTTATGTGCAATAAATTGCAATTGCAAGTGCAGATCGCACATCGAATGGAGGTGTGTCGTGGAAACGCACGTAATTCGATTTGTATATACGTGTATATAAAGTGCAAGTGCGCCAATTGCAATCGTCGGATTGGCCTCGGCGCGCGTGCACAAAATGCACCCGTTGCATTCGCGAGCCTCGAGCCGGTTGTTATTTGTTGGTTGGCTGCAAGTACTCACACGCACGACGTACTCTTTGCGCTGTGATGTACATACGTGCGAGCGTTCTACCACCACCAAGAAGCGAAAATCGCCGTATTCGCCACCGAGCGCATCACGGCGTGTGCCCTGCACGCACATTCGACGCATGCATTCAATTTTAAAACGCGCAATTGCAATCCGGCGCATGTACGTCGCTTATGTACACACGTACATGCTTTACTTGCTTGATTTACATACGGGGAGGTGGTAGGCGCCCATCCAATTGAAATGAAACGGACAGTACACGACCTCGCTGCAAAATTCATTTATATTTCGTACATACATACGTATTTATTTAATTACCTCTCCTTTAATCATTCATTCTCTAATATTTATTAGCTTAGAAAAGGTATATATTCTCGAGTTTTAACAAAATATTGTTAAGGTAGGAATAAGTCCGCCGTGTAAAATTTGAAGGTGTAACCTTGGAATACTAAACGTGTTTTTGTACAGAAACGCTCCAACTACACATTAGACATTTGCATCTCTCTTGTTACGTACGATTCTCGGAAAATTTGATCGGCATGCAGACGCGCGCGAAAATTCAACAACATGTCCTTTAAAATTAATGCGCATGTGAGCTGTATACGCTTGTAGTTTCGAATTGAAACTTTTAATAACACATCAATTTTATGGTATTTGAACTGAAACGTTGGGTCGTTTCGATAATTTAGTCGAACGAACAACCCATTCAATTACACGTGTATTGCATGCGCATACATGCAAAGTCTGTCGTTATTTGGGGTATATAACAATAATTAGCTTCGTGGAATACACTAATTGAGCGTAGTTGGTTTTGTGTGTTTGCTTTTTTATTCTTCAGTCGAATGCATGCATCGATTGTTTAAGGCTTTTTTGTTGTGTTGTTTTCGGCGGCAAAATGTGAATAACACATCAACCGTCCATCATTTTTCTACAGTGTGCGCAACAGAGTAATTAACCGACAAGAAGACGTAGGCAAATACTAATGAAGTACAGTTATACATGATCATATGTCAATTATGATCACTTATTGCGGCTCCCCCGGTTGCATGTGTTGTTTGCGCCGCGACGGAGGCGGGCGTAATGGGAGTTTAATTAATCGACGGAAATCAATAATTTCGTAGCAAAACACAAGAAAGCCGCCATCCATCACGTCAAAGGCGCACGTGGATAGCAATTGTTCGAGTGCGGTTTTTCGCTTGCATTTGCAAATCGCAATCAGTGCTTTTGCCCGCTCGCTGTTTTCCAATTTAGAAATTTATCATTCCTCTCTGCAATGGCATGCTTATTGCGGCAACATTCGTTTAGTATCGACAGCGTAGAAACGCGCACGCCGCGAACCTGACCTAAACGTTGCGTGCGCGAATGAAAATGGGAATGCGAGGGGGTGAGGCAGGTCGGTCTGGTTCCCATCCCGTCAAGGAGCGAAGCATTGTAAATTCGGACATGGTTCCCGCGTGTGAGTGTATCCTGTCTGGTTACATTTTTGCCGGGAATTGGTGCTTTTTAGATGCCAAAGCGCAAACAACGTGCAATATGTACATGGAAAAAGATTAAAATGGCCGATTGATTCGTATTGGCTAGCGTCGAGCTGATAAATGTTGCCCCCGCAAGGCACGGACGAATTCCCATCGGGCTTTCGCGCCGGCAATGATGATTTCTGTTTTAATAAATAAACACTTATTGTTTTTGCGGTAAAAGCCATCGGTTTATTCCCAAGGGAAGGGAATGAATCCATCCACACTTTGCTAATAGTAATCCCGGGTGCAAAAGTAAAATTTAGAATCAGTTCATTAAACTTGCACATCTAGGAGCAATCGATGAAAACGTAAATAAAAGAATTCAACGCGTTGTGGGTGGTACTCGAGGAGTCGTGCGAATGCGAAGCCAGAGGTAAAGTTATTCATGAAAATGGAGTTTTGATTTCATTACAACGAGCAAGCATATATTTTTGTGTTAATTTTCATGGACAAGTCGAATTTTGAACTGTGAAACTTTCTGTTGGATTTACTCATAATGTCCAATGGGGTAGTTTTAAACTTGTTGGCTAAGTGCCAGATGCTCACGCAAGACGTGTAAGCAACAATTTTTTTCGATAGATTCCCATATGGGACAACCGTGTGCAAGTTCGTTGACTTGCATCCAGGTAGTTTGCTTGCAACCCCTACGATCATAATTACGAAGGGTGGTTTTTTCGTGTATCGTATTCCCCGCACGAAGCCAACTGTCCCGTTCGTGGAAGATTAAAGTTCGAGTCATCATGTGCAATCTCATGAATAAATCAAAATGTGCATCGTGCGAACGACGAATCCGAATAGCTCAAGTGCTCACCGAGAATAACTGGATTTTAATTCCCACAAAATTGCATGGGAATTGATATTTGAGCTTAATAGTTTCAAGCGAGCATTTGTCAAATGACCATACACATACACACATTTACAAAAACACGTTTTCTATCCTGGTTTAATTGTAATTAAAAATACACATGCAGTGCTGATTTGTCATGGCGGTTTTCTGCGCTACTCAAGCTTAAAATTGGCGTTGGCAATGCTTGCAGATCTAATCGTGACCCGGACCTAGGACACATCGACAATCAAAAAAACAACTTGTACGAAATGACGGACGGGTTCATTCTTCGCGTTTACGGATTGCTCAACATGCGCAACTTAGAACAAGTCGCAGCGACGATAAAAGAAACAAATAATACAAAAACGCAAAGCAGCCGAACACACAGTTTGTCGTTACACATTATGCGGCCCTGTTTTCTCAAAAGCTTCTCTTCTAACGTTCGCTTCTTCCCGGAGCGTTCGTTCGTTCGTTCACATATCAAACACAAATCGCAATTGGAGCCAACAATGCCATCGTTATAATCCACGTCGACGGAATTAGATTCTTGCCATTGTCGCGCTTACAAGTTTCGAATTATCGTGCGGCTTGCAAATGGTGGTTTCGCATTGCCAAATATATATTATGCACGAAAAGGGATGATAAACATCGTGTTTCTTATTGTTATAACTAAACACGTTTAGTTGCGACAATGCGTGAGAGTCTAAAGCCATTTTAATCATCTTTCAATGCCATGCAAATACGGAAGTTTTTTTTTCCGGGAATGTTTCGTCAACAAACTTGTTCCAATTTTTCGGCAGTTATTGTTGTATGATTTATTGTAATCATTCCTGTTTTATGCTTTCTGAGAAGCTGTAATTTAAATATTTTTAAAAGATAATATATTTTTTACTTTTAATGTATTAGTTGTAATGAATTTAATTGAAACAATTAAAAAATTGTTGAAAAAGAAGGAGCGTCATAGTTAGACGCCAGGCCCCGGGGGGATTCGAACCCCCGATCTCCTGTTTACTAGACAGGCGCTTTAACCAACTAAGCCACGGCGCCAT
>JARJDV010005219.1:0-20583 GCA_030264675.1 Anaulacaspis nigra | reverse complement strand
TTTGGTACGCGTTCGTTCATTCTCAAAGGCTTCTTGTGCATTTTTAATTGCACGCGCTTTCATAAGTTCACTAAAAAGCAGATGAATCATTAGATAAATCTAACGGCAGAAACGGAAAATACCAACCAATTGTAATCATCAATACTAGCCAATCGTGGATTTTTCTCCTCATCAAGTTGATTTAAAATACGCAGTTGCTCTTCGGGTGAATTATCACCTAACTTTTTAGACATGAAATGTGCATACAATTCGGTTTGTGTGATAAGAAAATTTAACTTTCGTTGTTGTCGCTTCGCTTCCACCAGTTCGAAATCAATTTTTCGTTGTTCTTCCGCTTCCTTTTCCAGTTTTCGACGAATTTCACGGTCCACACGCTTTGATCGCTTCCAATACGCAAGATTTTCGCGCGAAAGTCGTTTCATACGCCACTGCAATTCTTTGACAACACGTGCAGATTGCAACTAAAATGTAGGAATGTGTAATTATGTTCATAAAACATTATTCGCAATTCGTTGTACCGCTTTATTACGCAACACTTTTTGACAAGCCATTGCAATTTTCTTGTTTTGTAGTAGAGCTTCTTTATGCCTATTAACTTTAGCACGCTGTTGTTTGCCAACTTCCTTTTTCACCATATTTGAGAAAGACTTTCTTCGCCGCATAAACATCATATCCTCCCATTTCTTCTTTGATTCTTCATCTCTGAATTTTTTGCCCTTGTTCTTTTTCCCGCCTTCTTTATGAATTTGTCGCAATTGGGGTTCAATTTTGATTGGCATATCATCATCAATTGCTTGGGCTTCAAGGCTTTCAAAATCAATATCAGAACCATCCTCTTGCTAAATAAGAGTATTTTAATGGATATAAATCTTACATTATAAGGGGAACAAAGCTTACCTGAGGTTCACTGAAATTATCATTAATACTGGACTTCTTTGATACATCTTCATCCTTTTTCTTTTTAACTCCCTTATATATTTTCTTATTCTCTGGGTATTTGTCAAAGTTAGACAAAAGGCCTGTGCCATAATACATATATTGCTCTAATAGCTCAGGAGTAGCATGTGCTGCAATCTTCTTCTGCTTAATACGGAGCTTCATTAACAAATTTATTTCCTCAGCAGGTGAGCAGTTTTCTAACATTGTTTCCTCCTGTAATATGTTTGTGAGCCATGCTCGCTCCATATCATTGGAATCAATATTGACCAATGGATTTTCCCCAACATCATCACTATCTATAATTCATAAAATACCCAAATAATGCTAGTGTTGTTAAAGTTTCTATTGCAATACCTTTATAGTCATCATCATCATCTTCATCATATTTCAAATCAGAATCGAAATCATTCTCAGAATCATCTGAATCTATAGAAGCTGAATATTTGGCAGTTTCATTAAGCATAACTTTCATATCTAATGCTTGATATAATCGCTTCATATGCAATGGCATTGCACAGTCTGATGTTGATGGTTTTTCTTCATCCATGGCTACTAGAATTAGATTCTCGCTAATATTTAATTTACACTCACACAATTTGCTTATTTATTTATTGTCCAACATAATCAGCTAAAATACTAATAGAGTTGTGATCACAACATAAACACACTTTCCTAACCCCAAAATTCAGACAACTAGCATCGAAGTTACGGTACCGCAAGCGGACATAATTTACTAATGTAATAAAAATCCAACTTCTTAAGTTACTTGTTGATATTAATTACCCGATGGTAATTAATGATAATGATAACAAAGCTTTATTGAATAAATTAAACATGTATTCATGTTTAATTCTTCGTTATTGATAGCACATCTTTTGAAACCTAGTTTCCAACGATAGTTTCCAAACTCGATGTGTTTGGTAATTAAGTCCATCAAATTATTAATTGTTGTAAACCAATTTTAAATTGGCGCCTTATTGATATTGTTGTAATTTACGACATAAGTAGACTGACGTACTTCTGTGATTATGTCAGGCTTTGAAACGTGGCCGGTCGTGTCGCGTGGTAGACGTATACGTTCCACGCAATAGTGTTTCATCGTCCTCACTTCCACGATTCACAGTTGTTGTGTTACAGTGTAATAGTTGGTTTAGCTTCGTTTGGATCTCGGTTGTTCATAGTGTAGAAATAACAGTAAAATGTAAGTACTTCTGAATGGAAACGTGAATTCCGGTGCATCAATTCACCTTGTTGCATATCTTTGCTTGGTTATGGTTCATATTGGATAATTTAAATCGGTAAATCTACTTCTTTTAGATGTTGAATAAAATTGTGCTAGCTGTCGTTTTAACGCTCTTCGCAGCGGCGACGTGTAACGATGAAGAATCCGGCGCCAGATTGATGGTATCTAAACAGATCATGAATAGATTCCTTGTTGAAAATATGGATATTGTTGTCAAATATTCACTCTACAATGTGGGCAATTCAGCAGCTATCAACGTCCATCTGATTGATCATGGATTCCATCCTGAAGCTTTTGACGTTGTGGGAGGTAAATTGGAAGCACACATTGATCGTATTCCTCCTCAAACAAATGCCACACACATTGTTGTTGTAAGACCCACAAAGTATGGTTATTTCAATTTCACTGGGGCTGTTGTTGAATATAAAGCATCTGAAGATGTTAAGGAAGTAAGGAATTTGTCATCTGTTTAAAAGCAAATACTCTAATGTTTTATTACATTTTAGCTGCAAGTTTCATTGAGCTCTGAGCCAGGTGAAGGTGCAATTGTTGCATTCAGAGATTATGATAAGAAATTCTCCTCTCATGTTTTGGACTGGCTAGCATTTGCCATCATGACTCTGCCATCATTAGTGATCCCATTCATTCTGTGGTTCAATAGCAAAACCAAGTATGAGGCTCTTGCAAAACCATTGAAGAAGTCCAACTAAGTTTCAAATATTTTGAAACATTAAAAACATTTCAAACAACTAAGCAAGTTTGTGTTTTGCATTCCACTGCAAAGCAAAGTCTACTTGTGGCAATAACCACTCAAATTATTTATTTATTTGTTATTGTTGCTACATCCATAATTCACAAACTGCATTCAAGATACGTTAAGGAGGGGAGATAAAGGCATACTCAAAATTTCCCTGTATAGCAAAACATGTGAAACAGCAGAATATTTAAACAATTTTGTATGACTTTATTAATAATGAATATAAATTAAAAACCTTAAAGAACAAACACATATTTACAAATGAAATATGTAAACAATAATTAAAAACAATCAAAAACTCACTTTGGTGTTAGCCATAAGAATTTTGGCCACTGCCGGCTAACATTAAATTCGCATTTCAATAATACACGTAAAAATATACAATATAAAAGCTCTGCCTTAGCCTACTTTGATTTAAGACAACGTTTCTTTGATATGAACAATAATTTACGATTGGTACATAAATGAGATAATAATTTAGGCACTAATACTATAACTTCATGATTGCATTCGTTGAGGTTGCGATAAAGGTGAACAATGAGCATACGTTTTAAGTACTTTTTCCATTGACTATTTAAGAGCTTGGATCATTCCAAGTTAAGTGTTAGGAGCAGACTAAACAAATTACCTCAAGTTAAGAAATTAATCATTAAATTCTGACTGTAGCTGAGGTAGTTTCGCGACTGGATTCAAACAATTTAGAATCATGAAGAAAACGAGAAATACGATTGTAATGCATATAAGTATCAGTTCGTTGTAGTGATAAGGACTTCTAATTGCTATTGATTGAAGGCACCCGTTCCAAACATCCGTAAAATAAACGGAACTACACTATCTATTTGCACAGGTCCCATAATTCCCGCAAAGAAGAGTTCTTCAAGAATTTGCGCATCAAACGAACGCAACGGTCGCAATTGTAGCAACAACCTGTAAAACAATATTAGAGTATTTGATAAAAAACACATAGGTAATTGAGCACGTACTTGGAAAGTCGTTCGATGTCATCGTTGATATGCGTACGCAACGCGTCGACGGCATTCTCTTGAAACTTTTCCAATTGCCGCGTGTACTTAATGTTAAGAGGATCGGAAGCGAAAAGGGCCATCGCTTTAAGGTATGCGTACTCGTGATCGTCGACCCTTAAACGCATCATGCCTGCGACGTAGTCCTGCAGCATAACAAGATGATCGGTGAACTGTTTCACTTTCAGCGCGGGTATTTTATCTTGAGCAATTGTATTATGCAGATGACTTATTAGCGCTGATAATATGGTAGATAACGATGAGGTATTTGCGCACTGCGCCAAGCCTAAGACGAACAAATCGGACCAACAACTTTTTAAGATTGACACTTGCGTATCATTACTGCAAGAAAGGTATCAGGTTAGTTTTTTGCCAAGTGGAATATTTGGTGTTATATATACTTGAGCGATTGAAACGCAGGTATGCTCGCTGCCCAGTGCACAGACGAGAAGAGAAGGCGTGAACCGCTTTCACAAATGTAATGAACACTCAAATACGCCGGGACCGCGCTGGGTATCGTTAATTTGAAATTTATATGCTGATCTTGCAGTAAGGGTCCATCTAGTTCATAGCAATTCTCGTCCATTAGTTGTGCATAATCGTTACTCGAAAGACTATTGAGACATTGTACTCTTGCGATGGTGCCCAGTGCATTGGATATCAATTGTTTATCCCTTGCGGCGTTCAGAGCCTCATTTAATTCCGCGCCATCCGCGTTATTGCTGTCTAGCGACGTTTCTCCTTCCGCATTTTGTAAGTTGAGCGAATAATTCAAATCTGAAATGCCTGAAGCGACTAAAATTCAAATTAGCATTAGTGGTTTCCTTTCGCGATAAGACATCGAATGGGTTGCATACGTTTGGTGAACAGCGAACCAACGTTAATATCACAGTTGCTTAGTAATGTTTGAGCAAAGACGTTCTGTTCCGGCGTGAGGTCCTTTCGCAAGATGAGTCGATTGAGCGCGGGGTTAATAATACTTGCCGGTGGACTATTAAGCTCCTTTTTGACGACGATCGGTTTGCGCTCATGCTGGACGGCTATATAAGTGAATAGAGGAGGACTACTTAAGTATATATAACTTTAAGGCAAGATGCGCGCAACTACACACAAAACACTTACAATCTGTCCGCATGCCGCACGCGAGACACTTCTGCAGTCGGCAGTATTGACATCTGTTCCGGTGATGCTTGGTGACCTCGCAATTCTTGGAGCCGCGACACTGGTACCCGAGTTGCTTGCGTATGGAGCGCTTGAAGAAACCCTTGCACCCCTCGCAGCTGATAGCCCCATAGTGGCGGCCCGATGCGCGATCCCCGCACACCACGCACAGCTCCACCGACGATATGCAAAGATTGTTATTGGCTGGTGCTCTATTTTTGTCGCTCATTGCGACGACTTCTGTTTTGATTTCGGTCTTGATTATTTGCGCCATGGCCCCTCGCGTACCGCTGCACCGAATGCGCGCCCGCCTGCTAACAATCGCACATGCACACGGCGACTGTGGGGCACCTTATCTGGGCGGTGCGAACGTGGTGAGCGTGTGTCGGCACAAGTTCGTATTATTACTATTATTGTTACCGTTTGGTGTTGTTGCGCTGTTATCGCGCGCGCGCAATTCCAGGTTGATCGGCTTATCACAAGCGCGCCGAACGCACACACGAAATTCGTCGGCGATGAGTGAGCGCGCACGCACAAAAAGTTTGCGCAACTAGAATGTGATCTTGATGTTGATGATGATGATGGTGATGATAATTGAGCGCACAAAACACACGCGAGATGCGCGCCCGCCTGGCTGAACTTGCGGAGTGCGAGCGCGAGCGCGCGGATCTATATAATGTGGATTTAGTATGTCGCGTTGTGCACGAAATCAGAGCGTTAAGTAGACTTAACTCATTTCAAATGACCTTTCACTAGTTGGGTTCATGACCTTAAACTACACCTGTAAGTGTGTGCTCGGCTGCTTGCCCGCCTGCCTGCTGCTGTTCACTGTGGTGCTCTCCATTCTCGCCGCGTGCGGCTTGCTGTTGTTGTGGTGTTGCTGCCGTTGCTGCCGCTGGTGTTGTCGTCACCGCGCGGCGCATATTCTCGGTGGCTTCTGAGCCGCGCGGGCCGCACTTGCTTTACTTCTCGCGCGCGCTTGCACTGCGGGCTCCCGTATTCAAAACGCGCACAAACGGCAGCAGCTGACTCTCTTCCTCGCTTATTACTTAGTAGTCAGTTTGGTTGGTTGGTTGGTCGGTCGCTTCGTTCACTGGCTGCGTGCGCGTATGTTACTTACCTATGCCTACCGCCTGCCCCGGGTTTCGCGTTCGTCCGTCCGTCCGCTCACGGTTCGCTGCGGTTGTTTTGCTCTACCTGCACGGCCCGTGCTGCTATTCCATTCACTGCACACGCGCCTCCGGCTACGTAAATTATTACTTAAAGTGAGTGACAGAGAGCATGCAAGTTTACTGAGTAAGTAAGCGTGGTCGAAAACTAGCTCGCGCGCGCACGTACCGGAGGAGATCTTCACGAGATTATTGACTGCCGCAAATCGTTCCGTCTTGCGTATTGTTGTTTGCAGGCAATCAAAAAGGCGCGCAAGAAATATCGGTACAATTGATGTGCGCGATTTGATTCAATTTGTTGCTCTATAATTTCAATTACATTCCATTGCGTTTGCATTCCGCCGCAATTCGCTACGTGACTTTATGCGTTCATCCTTCTCGATCATAATTCCATGATGATACATTTTATGGTCTCATTGCATTATGGCAATCAAAGTCGGAACGGCCTAATGTTTTCCGCTTAGAAAAACTAAACATCTAAATTTAACTGTTTTATTTATGACTTTATTTACTTGTTCAAAACTACACGCCAGCTCTAGCGTCTTCATCTAGTTGAGTACCTGTTTGCCCAATTTGAACTTTTGCAAGTCGATATCTGCAAGTAAACGCGTATTGTAGCCATACTGCGAACAATAAAAGAATAGAAGCCCTTCTTCGGCTGAATTCTTACCTGAGGTTATCGCCATGAATGAAAGCTTCCAACCGGTGCCAGTGTTCTCCGTGTTCGATTTGTATTCAACGGTGATTGCACTACCTGTTGCTGTAAAAATCGCCGGAGTGTCCTGTAACACACAAGGTTAAAGCTTGTACACTCTTCTCAAAACTACCTGGTGCCTCCAGTGTCAATGCAAAAGTTAAACGCAACGTTTGCACGAGTGAACCGGAAGGGTTTATTTGGGTAAACGTACTGCGGTACTTACAGTTGGACAATATACTTGTGGCGCGGCTTGTTCATCCCCCTGACGCAACTTGACGTAAACATGGTTACAATTTCCCTTGATATCAAACCCTGAAATTAGTTGTAGTTTAAAATAAACTTGGTATATTGGAAGTAACTGATTAATTTTGATTTACATTTGAAGTAGAGCGCAACTTGTAATCCGAGAGGCACTTGTATGTTCCACGTGCAAATGGTATTTTGCGGAAATGGGTCGGGATATTTAGGGCTCATAAACGTGCCGCTGAACATGTAGACAAATCCACCGCAGCCGGCGCCTTTATCGCTCGCTATATAAGTCATATCAGCCGAGTACATGCCATAGCGTGACTTGTTAATCAGCTTAATGATCATTTCATTGCTTTTCGAATAGACGGGCGTGGGCTTCTGCGTGCCGCAGATGCGCAGCAAGGGGTTGCCACTATCACTACCGTCGTATACATCGACGGTACGCGACGAGCAGACGAGCTGCAAATAATTATTGGTATTAAAGTACAGGGCTATTGTATAATTCTTTGGCGCAATGATGCGCGTTGTGCAATTGCCCATTTGCCAAATACGCGGTATGCGTCCAGAGACACCGTGGTAGTCGCGACTGCAATTGGCGATTTTGTAGCCGATCTTAAATCCGCTACCGCGCGGCTTGGTGTTGCTATCGCTGAAGAACGATAATTGTAGATGGCTATTGCGCCCCACGAAATCATATCCCGCGTCGGTAGCGCGACAGAATGAATGATGACCGTATAATCCGTCAAACTGAAACAAAAGTTGTTAATTTCTTAGGAGATATTTCAAGAATTCTTACGTTTTGCGCGTCATATTTACTAAGCTTGCGCTTGTAAATCATATCGTAATCGAGATGGAATGCTTTATTCTGAAACATTGAAACGTTAGAAGAAGCGAGCGTAAAGATTAGAGAAGAATTTACGTTTCTATCAACAATTTCCAACCTATCCATATCGCCACAATGCGATATGTTAGCCTTATCGCCGTTAAGTTTAAATTGTTGAAAATCCAAGTGGACGCGATTGATAAATTTGCTTTTAATTCGCCAAATACATCGTAAATTCTCCGGGTATGCATTCGGGAAGTTTGGCGTGCTGATATACTGAGTCACATTCGTTGGAGTTAAAGTCAAATGCCCGCAAATAGCTGAGAGATAAAACAATGATAGTAATTGTTTTGGATTAATCTGCATATTTGTGACTTACATAGTTTCGATTCAAGGCTTATTTTAGCAACTTTATAATCTTTCTTCAAACCAGCGATTCGAAGAAGCCCCAGTGAGCCGGAAGTGACATATTGCACACCGTTCAGTTGAGAACTATGACATCCTTGATATATCAAGTCTGAACTTGATCTGTTACCATCGCGGAATTCGTAATAAATGCAGCAACTGCTGTTTGCCGGTGAAGAACTAGAAACTACTGTATCGCATTTTAAATCTTTGCTATCACTAAATGTTATTGCAATTGTATTATCGTTTGCGGCTTGAATATGCCAAACACAATCGTAGTCATCGCCGGGAGGAGTGAACGATAGACTTTTTGAATTGGTATTTGTCATATCGATGAATCCACCGCAACCCGTCTCGGGACCATAAGTGAACTGAATCGTTGCTATAAATTTTGCAACTCCCAAATACTGCATCAAATATTGGAATTTGACGACGAGATTATTTTGATTCGAATAGAAGGTGGGTAGTGTGTTATTTGCAAAATCTCCGCAAAGAACAGCTAATTTTTTACCCTTTTCCGTGATTGACACGAATTGAGAGTAGCAGTTAATATGCGCGGTGACATTTAATGTCAGGAAACTGTAAGTAATAAGAAAAGTTAGTTAGCAGTAAATTGTTATGGCAGAGTGAATACTTGATATTAATTCTTTTGTTAGAGGGCGCAGTGATATTCCATGTGCATTGCATTCGTTGTGCATAGTAGGCTCGACTTATAAGATTATCATCCACTGAGTACGACTCCTGAATAACTGTTGGTTCCGTTATATTTCCGCCACATTCTGGAAAGAAATTGTTGTACGTCGTAATTCATGTTAAATATTAATGATATTTATACCATCGATGAAATATCTCAACTTGAATCCGCGCTTGTTAACAAAACGATCCGTGATGAATGTTATATTCGCACCTTGATATATTCGATACTCTTTCGGCAAAGCGTAGTCACAATGTACAGCAGTTGTTTGCAGTAGATTGCTGCGCGGAAAGAAAAAGTTAGAGTACGCTTGCACGATGACTTTATCGAACGTGCAAGATCTGCTCGGTTCCAGTTCGAAATCCTCGAAACGAACTCTAACGTATTTACGTGGTGCTCGTATTATGTACTGACAACGTAGGTTGCTCCCATATTTCTTAGGATATCCGGGACTTTCAATGTACGCTGGCTCTTTCGTAGCGACAAATTCGCCGCCGCACTCCCACTTCCATGAGGCTTTGAATCCCGAGCCGGATACGCGATCATTACTCCGGAATAACACTTTGAGTGTATTTCCAGTGGAGTTGAACGACGGTGGTATTTGTCTTCCGCAATACCTTGTGGCGTTTTCCCATGTGGTTGTCACGCCGTCGGACACGGCGACAAAGTCATTCCTGCAGTGATCGCTCTCTTCCAGCTGAAAACGCTCGTTGAATTTTAAATGGATATAGTAACCCTTCTCAGCGCGCAATTCCCAGAGACATTCCTCGTTGTTATCGTACGATGCGGGATACGATGGTGTTTCAATGACTGAACTCACCTCACTATTAATGCCCCCGCATACTTTTGATTGTTTTTCGTACGTAATGTTTATGAAACTATCGTTGCTGCCATGGTATTCCACCCAGAGATAGTGAGCTTTTGATTGGACGTGTGTAGGTACGTTCTTGCCACAGTATTTGCCAATCAAGGGACTACGTTCATTTGCGCCATTGTAAATAAGCAAATAACTTTGTTCGCAATCATCCATTTCGAACGTGTTCACTTGCAACTTGTGCTGTTCCCCAAGCACACCCGTAAACTTCCAGGCGCAATCAATAACGCCTTGACGCTTTGGTGAAGTGATTGTCCCACTCGTATCTTGAATTTCACCTCCACAATTGTGTAACTTATACTTGATGGTAAAATTCATCGCACTGCTTTTGGTGGTGCGCACCACATGTATTACTGGCTGTGGTAGAAGGGTGCGTACGATAACTGGATTTGGTGTTGGATCACAAATGCTTGCCAGCGCTTGTTGTGCAATCAATTGTAACGCGGCGTTTGACCTTTCGGCTGGTTCTTCAAGCACATGAATCACATTCATTGCAAAGCGACACTTGACTGGCTTTGAATTTACAATATTTGCCTTGATTGTCAATGCAAGCGTTTGATTCAGTGCTTGCTTCGTCTGCATTTTCCATCTGCAACTGTAGCTCGTTTCGTTTGGTTGCGTGAGAATTCCTTCGTCTTGATCTAATTTTGCACGACATATGGACGATTCATCCGATGTGTACGTTGCTTTGAAGCCGCGCACCACTTTTCGACCGCCCGTCGCCCAATAATACAATTTCATGACGTTGTCACTGGATTGTATTTCGTTGGGCGTATTATTTTGATTCGCGTGCAGGAAGATCATTTGGGACGAGAGCGTCCCGCTCGGAAAGCATGCAATGCCCTGTTCATGCGGTTGATCCAAATTGAAGTCTACGTCATTAAAGACGAGCTTGATACGTTGTCCTGCGGGAACGCGAATGTTCCACTCACACGTTACTTTCGTATTGGTTCCTCTTGGATAGTAAGGCGATGTGATCACACCCGCCGACGCAGTTATATCATACTCGCATTTCTTCTCGGAGGCGATGTATTTTAGCTTGAAGCCGGTGTAGAGTAGTCGTGGTCCCCAGCCGCTATTAAAGCGTATCCGCACTTTGTTGCTTCCCGCAACCAGGACGTTCTTCGGTTTAATTATTGAATCGTACAATATTGTTTCTGTAATACAAGATTCTCATTTAATGGGTAATTGGGTAATATTTAATGGGCGGGTGGTACCTTTATTATCTAGAAATCCAACTTCGATTGTCTGTAATGTGGCTCGTGGTGAAATATCAAGTGTTTCGAATGTGATATTAACGGTGTGACCTATCGATACTTCAATTTCCCATGTGCAGGATACATTCGTAGGATAACTAACCGTATTACCATAACCGGGCGACGAAATTGTGCCCTGCATGCCACGATACGTTCCTCCACACTTCGCAATTGATACGCGTGCCTTGAAACCGTTCTGCGGTTCTACTCCCTCCGTATAGAATCGAATGTGCATCATGTTTCGTAACGCAACCTGAGTGCTTGGCATATCACCACAAAGTACATTGATTAATTTTGCACCACTTGTAGCACCATCACGGATCTCGACTCCTTCCTGCGGACAGCTGAAACAAATAAGAAGCTCTCATGACAAGTTTTAATAGCTGAACTAAACACGCACTCGGGGCCTCTATAAAGATCAAATCGTTCCAAGAAATCAATTTGGAGTGCTTCTCCTCTCGGTCCTGATATGACCCATACACATTCGGTATCTCTCTCGGGAGCATCTGGATAATTCGGTGAAGTGATGATTGCTGAGTTGTCGAATTGATCAAGTTGTATTTTGCTGCCACATTCCGTTACGGAAAGAGTCTTGTATCGAATTTTAAAATACTAGAGATATATGATAAAAAATGTGATAAATGTTGGAGTTTATATTCAGGCACGAACTCACTTCAGTATAGTTTCCGGATAATTGAATACGCGCGCTATTTCCGGTTGTATTTACAGATATTGGATATCTTTCTGCACTGCAGAATGTGTTAATGATTGGTGAATCTTTAAACTGTCCACCTCGCACCTGTAAGTTTAAGTTTCGTACGCTATTCAATAATCATTTAATATAATATTTCTTACGATTATTTTTGTAGCGCACTCAAAGAGTTCCCTGACGTCCGTTTTCATCGTTTGAATAGTAATCTGTAGTATTTTACCGGTTGCGGTAGTAATCTGCCATTCGCACTAAAATTGAATTGCTGCATGTATGTTTCCTGATAGTTATTTGACATTTACCTCCAAAGTTTTATTTAATTTTGGTTCATACCGTCCATCAACAATTAACACACCATTCGGTCTCTCTATGGTGCCTCCACAAGCATCCGTAATGTTTGCGTGTAGTTTAACAACATGATTTCGTAGGAAACTTCGAATGTATTTGATCCTCATAGAATTTCCCTGCGTTTTAACAACCGACTGCAATGCAGTGCGATTGCAAAACGTAGTGATATTTCGAAATTCGCTCGTGATTTCTTCGTCTGCGCCATAGCCATTGCCATCGCTTATCACGATCTTATCAAAGTTGCATCGCATAAAGCTGTTCATCTGAAGAACATCGAAAACTACTTGCAAATGACGTCCTGGACTAGTCGTATAAATCCAATCACACTTATCGAGAATTACGCGATTTGAGAACGTCGCGTTTAATTCGCGCGTCGTATTAAACGCATCTATGAATTCGTCTCCTCCGCACTCGTGATCCGTGCCATTTGTGGTGATAATACGTTTCCAATCCAGAGAAAATCGCGATCCGCGAGTGGTTGCCATGCCGGCAAGAGTAACTAAAACGGTGTTTGTCTTACTCTTAACCGTCCTTTTGCCATTGCCGCAAAATTCTCTAAGAAGTTCTCCGTTCTCATCACCATCGTATATGTTTACTGATGCGCCATAGCAATATTCCGGGGTCATTTCGAAATTGAACTCTTTGAATTCTAGAAGAATATCATATCCACTCGCAACGTTTATCTGCCATTTGAACATTTCCTGGGTCATCAAGCGTTCCGGATACAATGGCGATGAAATTGTTCCATTTATTCCGGTTATTTCAACTGACGTGGCTGTTTGGGAAATGAAATAATTACTATGTTGATTAGAAAGACGAGTCGAGTTTGTTACCGAGGTTGTATTCAGCGAGAAAACCCTTTGCGGTTATACCATCGCTACCAATATCTGGCCTTTCGCTCTTGAAGAACATCCAAATTGCTTCACGTGCAGTAACGTTTATGGGCGTATCGGTACCGCAAAATGTGCCAATTAATTTGCCATTTCGATTACGCTCTCGAATTTCCAGGTAGTCTTCGTTGCAGGAAGCAGACGACCGTAATTCAAACGTGGAAAAATCTATGCGTATTTCATTTCCATGCGAAGCATGTATTATCCACTCGCATTGCGTGTTCACCGGATAGCTATCGGGATAATTGGGTGATGAAAAAATCCCTTTGAGTGAGGTGAATGTTCCGCCGCATTCTGGAAAACAGTTAAGAATTAATCTCTATCTTGCTAGTTGTGATAAATTAATTGATACGTACGTGATTCCATTACCGTGTACTTTGCTGAAAACATGGTATAATCGTCAGGATCTCGAATAAGTAAATGTAGTTTCGATCCTTGACTGCGAATTGGTTTGGGCATTTTGTCACAATAAGTGCCTATCAAAGAGGAATTATCATTTTCGCCGTCGTATATCATAATTGGATCAATTCCGTAGCAATAGGGCGCTTGCAGATGGGTAAACGTAAGCAGGATATGTTGATCTAACTTCGGTGTGCTAATTGTCCACGAACAATTTCCGGTCACATTTGTCGATGCTAATGTCGACGCTAAGAACTCAATCGTGCCACTACCTTCGGTATTAATAGTTGCACCGCATGCTGTCGAGTATCTCGCGAGGAAACCTTTGCTAGTCAGATGAGGGTTTGTTACCATTTCGACGTACAAGTGATTGTAACTGGAAGTGATGGTTCTATTTGGTCGGTCAGTACCATAAATAGTTACTAAAACGGGATACGCAGATGTTGGTCCATCGTAAACTTTGACGTATGCATCGTTAAGATTCATTCGGAAGGGTGGTACCACGATGTTGGGATGAATCGAAGTTGGGTTGATGAATCGTGCAAAGTCGACACTTTCAAAAACCAAATCGATTTTGTGATTTTCGGCCACTTCTATTAACCAGGCGCATGAATCGTTGCGGTCATAGTTCTTTGGAAAATTCGGACTGTGGAATGTTCCTGAAGAAGTACGCAAAAGTCCACCGCATTTTGTATCGGTCGTTCGATAATTGGCAGTGAATCCTCGGCCCGTGTAACTGCTATCACTGACGAATTTGACGAAGAGGTCTCGTCCCGTTCCTGTGATCACAGTGGGTTTGTCAATTGAGTGACAAAATGTGGCAATTACGGGATAAGTATCATCAGCGCCACTGTAAACTGTTACATAATCAACCCCACAATATCTTTGCAATTCCATATCAATTTTATCAAATGTAATCTCAATCGTCTTGCCAAATTCAGTCTGTAAATGCCAATTGCACTCGGTATCTCTGGGATACGCATCGGGATAATTGGGCGTTTCGAATGATCCACTCGGTCTATTCAATAAACCACCACAACCTTGGAGTTCCCACTCAATGCGGAAAATGGAGTTGAATAGTTTCATTCCTGATTCGTACTTTAAAAATGCGACATTCGATTTAATTTCCATCACTTCATCGGGTGGATGATTGCTGCAATATTTGCCTAGACTAACCCGTCCTTTATCGTATTGCTCGATATCTTCCTGCAATATTTCCATATAGTTTCCCACGCATTCGTTCAACATGAACATCTCCATTTTAAATTCGGAAAACATTAGCTTAATCGTATTGCCCATGGGAACATTGATTTGCCAAAGGCAGTTTTGATCGGGCGGTGCTTTATCAGGATAATTAGGATTCTCAATAACACCACTGAAGCCGGTTACGTTCGTGTAACAAAGTGTGGAGTATTGCAATTGAAAACCTCGCCCCTGGTAGTTGATATCCGAATGGAATTTAATAACCAAGTGATTGGAGGTTGATTCGATTATCGGGCTGCCCGATTCGATTTTGCAATACCGCCCTACTTTCTTTCCCATGGTTGACTCTCCATCGTAAATCTCAACGTAATCGACAGGACAGTTTGTTAAATACTCCAATTCTAAATCGGCAAAGATTGCTCGTATTCTTGATCCATGGCTCACCGATATTCGCCAGAGGCATTCTGCATTTCTGTTATAAGGTTCTGGATAGTTGGGCGACGTAATCGTACCGTATGAAGCAGTCAAACTGCCTCCACAACCAGTGCTCGTGGATGTCCATTGTATTACAAAACCGGGCGCGTTTTTCGTCTTGTCGGAGGTAAACTGAATAGTGAGTTGATTTGTATGTGACGTTATCAGCTTTGGTATTTTTTTGCTGCAATATTTTCCGATCAGCGGGGATAAATTCGAAGCGCCATTGTAAATGACTACTGAATCATAGCGACAATCATTCGATTCTTCTAGATGAAAAAACGTTGTGTTTAATAATATTTGCTGTCCTTGTGGTACACTTAAAATCCATTTGCAATTTCGGTTGTCCGGATAGAAAGCTGGGTAAAGAGGGCTTTTTATAATACCCGATGGTGAAAAGAAACGACCTCCACAAGCTAAAATTCGCAAGAATTAACATGCTTAAGCGCGTACTCGTATTGTAATAATTTACCCGAGGAAGCAGATATAAAGCGATAACTTAGATGAAAGCCATCGTAATTATTGAGCGTATCTATTTTAAATACAATGGTTGCTGAATTCGATACGGTTGTCATCGTGGGCGGCAGTGTATTTCCGCAATATTTTCCTACCTCTACGCCAGGATCGGTGGCGTTATCGAATACTTGCACGTAATCAAAATTACATTGAAAACTCTGTTCAAGATTGAATTGTAGCCATGACATTTCGATCATATAACCCGGCGGTGCTGATAACGTCCATGAACAGTTCAAGCCGTCCGTGTAAACATCTAAATTCTTGGGCGATTCTATGAAACCAGAGTTTGCAGTCACAACTCCACCACAGTCTGAAAGCAATTTCATATGGGTAATTTAAATCATGAGTGCATGTTGATTCGATTATTGAATTACCATTTGTGTTTAGTGAAGTGTAATCTAATTTAAATCCGCCCACTGTGCCATATTTGGCAGTATATTTCACTGTAACCAAATTACCAAAGTATATTGGAGCTTCCGGAAATTTGCCGCAATATTCGCTTGCGGTAGTTTGGCTATTTGCATATCCGTTGAAGATTTTCAAGGATGCTTTGCTGCAATCAATAGTATCATTTCCAAAGTCGAGATCTGCAATGTTGATTTGTATGCGACTTCCAGGAGGACGCATTATCATATATACGCATTCTTGCGGTTTTTCAATGGCGATTGTGTTTGGATATCCTGGTGATTGAATACTTGAACTTTCCGCTGTGTAGCTACCTCCGCATACTAAAATATAATATATTATGATAGTGATCAGTTAATAAGTTAGGGGTATTATTTACCTGTTTTATATGATAATTCAAATTCCTGATTGGCATTTGAGTAATATTTGAACACAATGAGTGCTTGTTTATCAACAAGAATGAGGTCAGTGGGCAGTTGTGAGCCACAATATCTTCCAGCCAATGGGGAATTTATATTATTCCCTTGATAAATCTAAGTGAAAACATGAGTTTCGTAACGTATTTGGTGAATATTATTTATACATACAGCCAAATAAGTATCACCAGAACAACTGGGATTGTCATTTGATCCTGAAAACTTGTTGAAATGCAAACGCAATCGTGATTCGTAATTCAACTGAATACGATACTCGCATGTGATTAGTTCGTCTTTTCCATTGGACTTGATTTTCGGACTTGTTATGATTCCAGAAGCATGCGTGTAAATTCCTCCACATCCAACGACACCCTCAATCAGGGAATAATGAACTAGGAATCCTGTATGACTTTCGACGGTATGAAAATGTACAGTCACTTCATTAGCTGGCGATAGTATGGGTTCAATTACTCCTGATTTACACTCTTTAAAGAAAGATTTCGATGATAGTTCTAAACCTTCGTTGAACTGGAATTAAATATTCAGTAATTGCAATTGAAAACATTGATAAGTTTATGATGTTACCGATATGAAATCTCTTTTGCAGTCTGCGTTATTGCCAATATCTAAATGATAGAATGTGAATTTTATTCGTTTATTGAGCGGTGCTTTGAACTTCCAGTAACAGTCACGATTTGCGGGATAGTTTTGCGGCGAGCCGGGTGATTTGAACGTTCCACTTTCAGATATTTCCGAATATTTACCACAAACGGGATCAATGGAATTCCAAGAAATGTTAAGATATGGTGTAGTTACTTGGCCATCTCCCATGAACCAAAAATATAAATTATTAGTGGTCGAAATAATCGAACTGCCATTTTTTAATTTGAGCTCGCAAAAGCGACCGAGTAAAGGTGTACTTGAATCTTTGCCGTCGTGCATCTGCAAGCAAAGATAGTTGAACAGCATTTAGTATTTCTTGTTGATAGGAATGCAAACCTGCAAGAAGTTATGAGTACACATGGGCAAGTATACTTCATGAAAGGTGACATTGATCACTTGCGAATTTGTTGTCTTTATACGCCACGCACAACTTATCCATGGTTTTCGCGTAGAAACGGAATCTTTTGCCGGGTATTCAAAATTGCCTTGTGGTCCAAGGGTTTCACTACATTTCTGCATACGGTTTTCACAGTATGCTCCCGTAAAACCGGGTGCGCATTGGCAATAAAATGAAAAAGCAAAAGCCTTGCATGTTCCGCCATTGGCACACGGATTCGAATGGCACGAATTTTTACGTATGTCGCAGTTGCGTCCTGTATATTTGCTGGTGCAATTGCAAATATAGCCGATGTTGCTTGATGTACATGTTCCATGAAGACATGGATTGGACGCACATGCATCCTGTATTCCTTTGGTGCATCCATTCGGTCCGTACCCATCGCCAGAGTACCCAGATGGGCATATACATTCTACATAGGTGTCACTTATGCCTGTGTTTATTAACAAATTAGACACTTGCTTAATTAGTAAACAGAATGATAATTATTACGTGGATTGTCGCGACATTGAGCTTGTGGATGGCAACCGCCGTTAGCGTTTGCGCAAATTCCTTCAAATTTGCAAGAGATCCCATTTCCAGTGTAGCCTGGTGGACAGCGACCACATAGTTTTGTACCCTATTCACATGAGATATATTGGATAAATTTAAATATTTGGCATAATATTTTGTATACTCACTGGCACATTTACACATTGAACCATAGGGTACATACTGCATCCACCATTTAGTATTTCGCACTCATTGATATCCGAACAGTAAAATCCATTTCCCGTGTATCCAGCTGGACAATGACCACAATAAAATGTACCGGGTAGATTTACACATGTAACAGGTGGATTTGATGAACACGGTGGATGATACGATGCGCATTCGTCTATATCAACTGAACAAGCTGCTTTTACTCCATCGGTTTTCCATCCCTAATATGTATACATGTTTGACAATGTTTATGTTATACTTGTAAGTTTTAATTTTAAATTTCACCTGATCGCAAAGACACTTATAACCATTTGCCAATGGTATACATGAGCCATGACCACATATATCCGCACTGCTATTACATGATTGCGTTCTCGCTGTGCAATGTACGCCAAACCACCCTTCAGCGCATTTACACCTATTTCAAAGATCATGTAGTTACTAAATTATTTTTTTATCGGGTGTAACAAATAGACTCACTCATAACTTCCAGGAGTATTTTCGCACTTGGCACCATTTTGACAACCCAATTCAGTACCTTTGTATTTGGTACATTCATTCACATCTTTCTCGCAATTTGGGCCTTCCCAATTGGATGGGCATATGCAAGTATATGCTGTGTATAAATCCTGACACGTACCACCATTCAAGCAGGGATTACTCGCGCATTCATTCTTATTGATGTTCTTCATTAACATTGTAAGTTGTCTCTGTATGTTGAACACCCTTCTTCTTAATGGTCGCTAAAGCAGTACATAATTATTAACGTTTTATTGAACTTAACGCGTGGTTTTTCCTAATATTTGATTACCGAAAGGGCTATCATTCGCAAATTTGTAACATTAATCCAACTTTCAATCGTTGTCATTCGATTAGTCAAAATGGGTGAACTGCCCGAAGATTCTTCGAGTCGATTGACTTTATCTAAAGCATTTTTAGAGTCCACGCTACATTGGAGTAGAGATTGTAACGATGAGCTAAACTATAAATAAACTAAATGTAAGTAAATTTTGTAAGTACGTAGGTTTGGATTTACCTTGTTTATGATAGCAGAAAAGTCTTTATCGCCCACATATACTTTGCCATCTCCCTGGACATCTAATTTGATGTCTTTGCCTGGTGAAGCAGCAATCTTTAAACTGCCCCCATAGGATGCAATCACTGGTCTAGAGAAATATTTGATATGGATATTAACAATGTGAATGGTAATAATAAATAGTAATGTAAGAAATGTAAGAATGTTAGAGGCCGACACAGGTAAGGTAAAAGACGAAATAGATTAATAATACGAATAATAAGATTCTAATATGATAAGATTAACACTTTACCGGTCCTCAAATGAACTTTGTGAACTCTTTATTCTTGCCAGTAATAGTAATGCTGGTAACAATATTTGTTGCAGCATTTTAAATTTCACTTGCTAATGATTTACAACATTTCAACACCAATGCTACTAAAGAAATGCGCTATTTCGTATATTTTCCAGAATACAAATGTATGTAATAATATTGGGCGTTTGAATACTAATTGGCATTTGGTTTTAAGTTACATTGTAACAGTTAGTGCGTGGACTTTATATGATAATTATTATTAGTTTGATTTCATATATTCAAAGCTTGATGATAATTCTTGAAACATTGAGCAATCCCTACACTCTTAAGTTGCTTCAGGTGTCTTTTGAGGGTAGTTATTCAATAAATTGCTTTTGATATAGGTGGAAAGCTGATGTCAATTATGTAATGTTTTATTTTCTTTGAGATTATTGCGTAATTATTTATGATGTAGTACACCCATAAATGCTCTTCTTTATAATAATATTTTATTGTATTTTAACCCTTGAGATTTTATTCAGCCTTTGTTGGTGACTGAGGAGAGTATTCTATCCATATTCATAATTTTTGTGTTATTGACTGAAACATAAGATGTAAATTGGTACTATGTGTATCAAAATCAACTGGTTGTGATTATCTGACGATGGGGAATTCTAATGCGCACAAGTGTGGCGCAGTACCATAACTCCACTTCTACTAGGCTGGAACAAAATTGGTTATTACCTTAATACTTACCTTTCAGAACATGTATACCAGTTTATTTTAATCTACCTATGACAAATGAGAATATTTCTGACCTCTCATTGAAATTACTCAGAATTATCATTCATATGTCGTTAAT
>JARJDV010005218.1:0-83853 GCA_030264675.1 Anaulacaspis nigra | reverse complement strand
TAGCCGTTACAATGCAATTCAAATTTTCCCGCCACGCAAAAAAACAACTGAACGTCGATTGGCTTGCCATCAAACAACCAGCAACGATGCTCCGTCTATATTTACTATAGGTCTATGTGTAAAGCAAATAGTGTTGCCAAATTACAATGGGGGCGCTGCATAGGTGGGGCGGCGATTATTTTAATTTACTTTTAAATAATTTGCGACTGCTTATACTATTCGCTTATGGCCGTTTAATATTATTACACTGTAATTTATAGTATTAAACGATTTACTTATGTAGACACATTTTCAATGAAATCAACATTGAAGCAACAGCGCAGGCGCAAACAAATAGCATCACTGACGGTTATCGCTTCAAAGTTTGGGATTCGTTGCGATTCAAAACGCAGTCCAACTGACAAACCACGTTTTGCTTGTTTGCCGGCGTGTTCCTAATACTATACAGACAGTTCCATCATTACTATAGTTATCTCGTATTTTAAGTATTGTACAAAGTCGTCTATATATACGTCTTATTTATAATTCAATCAAGCAAGATGTCTCGTGATGATCCTAAAGATGAAGTTATACCTGATCTCATTCATGACGCCCAATCGAAGATGACCTATAGGAAGGGCAGATTTTTTGGCAAGGTAATGATTATTGTATATCTTAAGACTTCATTTTGGCATATCCATCATAGTAATAATCTTGTGATTACAAGGTAGCAGAGAAAGGAATGGTAAACTCAACATGGCGCCCCTTTGTAATAGCATTGATGGCGCCTATGTTTTGTGTTTTTATTAATTGTTACATTGGTGCGATTTTTTATAGGGCGGTTTTGCTAAATGTTATGAAATTACTGATACTCATGGCCATGTATATGCTGGTAAAATAGTCTCCAAAACCCTGTTGCAAAAGCAAAACCAAAGGGATAAAATGACTCAAGAAATTGCTATTCATCAGTCACTCAAGCACAAGCATGTTGTTGGCTTTCATGGATTTTTTGAGGACATAAACAATATATACATTGTGTTAGAGTTATGTCGCCGGCGGGTATGTTGAAGATTTGGTAATTATATCTTGTATTGTGTTACATGTTCTTTCCTTTTTAGTCAATGATGGAACTACATAAACGACGAAAAGTTCTTACAGAACCAGAGACTAGATTTTACATGAAGCAACTTGTGAATGGCATTGATTATTTACACTCAAATAAGATCATTCACCGAGACCTCAAATTAGGAAATATTTTCATTAATGATGATCTCCACATAAAAATTGGAGATTTTGGGCTGGCAGCCCGAATTGATTTTGAAGGCGAACGTAAACGTACTTTGTGTGGAACGCCTAATTACATTGCTCCAGAGATTCTTATGAAAAAGGGCCATTCTTTTGAAGTGGATATATGGTCATTGGGTTGTATTATGTATACATTGCTTATTGGTAGACCACCTTTTGAAACCAACAGTCTGCGTGAAACGTATTCCAAAATCAAGAAATGTGATTATAAGTAAGTTATTTCTGTTGCCTTTCAAGTTGGTGGTAATATTGATTTTGTTTATAGAATAACTCAAAACATTGGAGATGCAGCAAAAAGTCTTATTATGTTGATGTTACAACAAGAGCCCAAGTTAAGGCCTAAAATTAAATCATTGGAGAGACATGATTTCTTTGTTCGCGGTTTTACACCTGCATCATTGCCCTCGAGCTGTCTCAGCATGGCACCGCGCTTTGACCAGATAGACCAACAGGCGCGTCAACCACTTTCAGAAATGAATGGTACGATTTCTTAATCGGAATCCTGCTTCTAGTAATAAATCATTGTTTTAGTTGATGCATCGGGTGCAACTAATCATCAAAAACCGCGGCATTCTGTGGCTGCTGGAGGTATTACACATGACTATAAAGTTAACTCTTCATTTAACCCGAAGGTGAATCTTATTACTCTACGAGACATGCTCTTGGAGGTGCTGCAATCGAAACCGGCACGCGCAAATCAGAATTTCGGCGATGAAATGTCTGACCCAGCAGCTCAACCCTTAGTTTGGATATCGAAATGGGTCGACTATTCCGATAAATATGGCTTTGGCTATCAATTATGTGATGAGAGTGTTGGCGTCATGTTCAATGACTCTACCAAATTAATTATGCTCCCAAATGCCTTGTGAGTATTGTTGTTTTGAGTTCTTCAAATTTTATTCTAATGCTATTTTGCAGAAATGTTCACTATATTGAGAAGAACGGTGAGGAGTCTTACATGACCATCAACGAATTTCCAGCAACTCTAGACAAGAAGATGAAATTGTTGACATACTTTAGTAGGTATATGAAAGAGCATCTGATTAAAACAGGCGCTTCGGTGGCTCGAAATGCACCTGATTCTCTCTCGAGAATTCCGCATTTGCATCAGTGGTGTCGATCGACATCAGGTGTATTGATGCAATTGAATAATGGAACAATTCAAGTGAGTTTTTATATGGTTGCATACGTTTACTATACTAATATCATCCATTTGTAGATAAACTTCAGCGATCATACCAAGATTATTATGTGCCCACTTATGGCAGCTGTAAGCTATATTGACGCGGATAAGTCTTTCTGCACTTTCCGATTTGATTCAATAATGAGGAATGGTTGCTCAGTTAGCGTTCATGATAAGATTCGATATGCATATGACAAACTGCGTGGGATGGTTGAAACACAACAGTATTAGGTCCTTATCCAACCACTGACATATTTTTGTATTGTAGTAATAAGCTAAGAAAGGAAGCTCCCAATTTGGTTATTTGGTAAGTCACCTAAGGCCTTTACAAAATAGTTCGGTTGTTGTTGTCGGTTTTCTCTGTATATTATATTCTATTCATAAATATTTTAATTTCCTACAACTTTTAAGACTATCAATGTACTGTACCCTAAATTTAATACTAACTTAATTGATGTTATATATACGTGTCCTTTATGTTATATGCAAATAAAGTTAATTTAGATTTAAATTAAAAATTATTACTTTTTATTACATGGCTGGCATGCTGTTTGCCATGTGTTAGTTAAAATGATCTCAACAATATAATTGACTTGAGTATTTGACGTTTGCATTTGTTAGAAAAAATGTTGATGCAGAATTTTGGAATTACTGGTTTGACATACAAAATATTGATTTGAATCAATTTGAATTATTTCATGATTAAGACGTCTACAACGGACTAAATAATTCGATGTAAAGTATTGCAGGTTACCTGGTGTTATATTTTCATAACTACAGTAGGTAACAGCCTTTGTAATTATGATTATGTAAATATTTATGGGCTATTGTATATTTTAAAAATTATATAACGATTCATTGAATTCATTAGATCTCTTGATGTTTGATACAGGAGCCATGGTTATAACAGTTCAATAGTGGCGCTGCTTACATTTAGATTTGCCCTGGTGCTCATCAGCTCATTCTTCAGTTTTTGGTTAGTTTTTGACAAATAGTATTAGTGCATCTGCACGTTCGGCAATTTGGACGTTTTTCGATTTTGTGAATTTTATAGCAATCTCCAAAGACGTAGCCACGGACTGATTTAGGATTAGGGAGTAGTACGCTGTTCTAATGGATTTATTAGTGAGCAAAGAGAATATTCAACCTCTTCGCGGTGGACGAAATGTTTCGCAACTGGAAGTTGCTCTGCAGGCACAAGTGGATCCGCAATATCAGCAGGAACTGTTGCAACAGAAAGCGTATGTACACCTCTTTTTATCGCCCTACTGCTTGATTATGTATGAAACAATACGTGTTCAATGATTTGTAGGCAATATGAACAAACAATTCAGTCCTACGTTGGGGACGATCCGTTAGAAAGTTATTATCAGTACATTTGTTGGGTTGAGCAAAGTTTCCCAAAACATGGGCATGAAGGGAATTTAGTTAATTTATTAGAGGATTGTTTAGGCCGCTACGAGAACGATTCACGTTATCAGAATGATCTTCGTTTGTGCAAACTGTGGATTAGATATGTAAGAATAATAGGTTGCAATAGGACATGTAAACAAGCTTTCCTTTTAGATTGATCTCCAACAGAATCATACTGAATTGTATCAGCTCCTATACTCAAAGAGAATCTGCATAAATTGTGCTGAGTTCTACAAAGCTTGGGCATACTACTATGAAGCTGCTCAAGATTATAAAAAGGCTGATAAGGTGTACAGATTGGGAAAGGCAGAATTAGCCCAACCAATGAGTGATTTAGTGACTGCACATACAAATTTCATTTACTATGCAGGATCCCAAGTATGTGTACTGTGAAAATAATATTTTCCCATTTGTTATAAATTTAAATGTTTTAGTCGATAAGCGGCGCTGACACGAAACGACTGGTTGAACAAAGACAAGTTTTAACACAACTTCACACGTTCCGTGGTGGTCAAGTGGACAGTGTTCGTGTTGCTAGCACAAGTAATCCAGGTCCAGGTTGCTTGCCCATGGCTCATGACTCCGTTCCCCAACGTCACATCTCCACATTCAACGTTCATGAAGAATTTCAGGATATTGTTTTAGGAGCAGGGCCAACGCCAGCAAGTGTTTTATCCGCAGTGCGTAAGAGCGCTCCCAATGAGAATATGATGCAAGCGACTGTGTGGGCGGAAGGAGTACAAAAAACGAGCATTGGTCATAAAACATCAAATATTCAAAGTTAGTACGATACATCAAGAACGACTTTAACTCACTTCATTTCTTGTTTCTTTTCTATTTAGTTTATGAAGATGCTCCACATAGACGAGGCATACAGCTACCCAAAAATCATCATGCAGAATCCAAGGAAGATTTTTCAAAATGGAAAGTCGAGCTATTTAGGCAAGATGACAATTTCCCGAGTCACTTAGTCATGTTTTATAGTGACGACTTTACGAAAGAATACTGCATTGAAGAGATCCGGGCACGGCGGTATAATACTCAGCAGAGGACTAAGGCGACAATAAATCGAAACCCCTGCGTTCCAGCACAAGTCGCCAATACAGAACCGCCCATAGTACCGAATCTTTCAACAACTTCGCAAGAACAAGTGCGTACACAGCCGGTGCAAGTTCCATATTTGACTGCGCCGACAGCACCTACGCCAGTAACAGTATCCGAGAGTGTTCATTTAAGACCTCCTCCATTGCGTGATCCATATGCAAAACCAACGGTTCTACACTCGCCGATGCAAGCACATTCTTCATACCCATCTATGCCAAATACAGAGTATAACCCTGAAGTTGTCAACGTATCTAATATAAGGCAGCAACATACTTCAATATCACAGATGCCCCATCATTCTCCAGAGCAGCAGGTCTTGTCGCACGTTGCTCATCATACTCCAATGGCTCAAGTTGCACATCATACTTCAGTTCCGCAAGCGACTCGCTATGATATGCAGCATATGTATCGCTCCGATTATCGAGAAATGAATCCCTATGAGCAGCAATATAGAGACGTAAATCCTTACGCACATCACCTCCAAACGCCTCAGCCTAATATGCATTTGATGCATCATCATCATCACCATCATCATCATCAGACGCCTCAGCCTACCATGCACCAGTTGTCGTACCATTCCGTGCAACATTGTCCGGACGCTACACATTTGCCCCAGCATTCAATGACTTCCCAGCTACCTGAGAATCAGACGTACAACGAGCCAAGGACTATTACTGATCTACCAGCAGCTTATCCATATGATACCGTGGCTCAAAATTTGTTTGCAACGAAACAGTCCTCTTTTTGGCAGGACGAATTAAGTTCACCGGTAGTACCCGTGATTGCTCGGCCCGTTGTAACAAATTTTGTGGTGCATGAGTCCCCAACGGCACACTATGATCGTCAAGTTGTGCACATGGAACCTAAAGGCAATGCCATGAAAACTCCAGTAAAAATGCTTACCGATGAAGAACTCGCTGAGACAGGTTCGCGAGGCGGTTTGGATATTGCTGCCACAGCGCAGCCAATTGACGGTGCGCAGCGCTTAGCTATGGATGATGACGATAGCATTACCGGTTTTAATGATCCCTATGCGAATGATAGTGGGTGTTTGAATACGCAGCAATTCAATTTCGACGTGGTACATGTTAGTACACCACTTACAAAGCAACAAGCTCAGAAAGAGCAGTTTCAGCAGGACGTAGCGAAATCGACCAAAAAACGTTTGTTTTCCGAAGAAAATTATGGACTATCAGCTATTATTGAAGAGGGGAGTCATAGGTATATTTGATTATACCATATCATTTTATAATCCTATTGGTCGTATTTTGATTGTAGTCCATCAGTTGGTCATATTAACAGCGTTGGGCAATCGAGATCAGTCTTTGGAATTTCAAATCAGCCTACAGCTGTAGTTTCTGATAGATGCTATAATTTTAATTATTCACAAAACATTAAAGCAAACGCAGAATTGCGTTTGAAGTTGGGAATCGACTGTGATTCTGGACCGAATTCCCCAAAATTGACGAGACCCTTTGAGACTCAGGAAGAGACTGTGGTAACTGCTGCTCATGTTTTCTGAAATAATAATACTAATCACGATAATTTATAGTTTGAAGATGAAGTATCCGCTAATCATGAGCCGTATCCAGTGCTAAATATTAGGCCAACCGATCCTTTCACTAGCAAAGTAATTGAACAGTTTTTACAACATGTTAAGTTCCCGGGCAGGCATAGACGATATGTAACTACAATAACCGGACAACCAAAGTTAGCTGTAAAGAAAGATGTTTGTTATATCGGAAAAGATCGTTATATATGCGACAAGCTCCTTGGCAAGGGCACCTATGGTAACGTGTACCGGGCAACACGATGTGATACGAATACTGTTGTTGCTTTAAAAATTCAAAAGATTCCGAACAAATGGGAATTCTATATTTGCCGGGAAATCCAAGCCCGCTTGGCTGACGATCCCATTAAGGAGAGCTTTATGAACGTGCATCAAGCTTATTTTAGTAAGTACTGCAAATTTTATTTTTAATATTATATTTATATAATTTATCATTCAGGTAGTCAAGTGTCGGTGCTGGTTTCTGACGTACATAGCGGTTCGATGTTGGATATGATTAACGAAATAAAATCTACCAAATCCTCGTTAAATAATAGTCATAAACATCAGCTGGCGATTTACCTCACTGCAGAGATGATGAAGATAGTTCAGGCATTGCACAAAATACAAATAATACATGCCGATATTAAACCCGACAACTTTTTGATCATGTTTAAAAATGATGAGTTGCAGTTGCAATTGATTGACTTTGGATGTAGCATTGATATGTCTTTGCTTCCTGCAGGAACATCTTTTACACGGAAGGTGAAAACTGATAGTTTTCAATGCTGCGAAATGAAGGATGATAGACCCTGGAATTATCACACGGATTTGTTTTGTATTGCAGCAACAGCCCACGTGCTGCTTTTCGAAAACTATATTGATCTGAAGAAAACCGATGGACGCTGGTATATAACGAAGAAAATACCGCGTTACTATCGCGATGAGCTATGGAGTGTATTTTTTAACAGTATGTTGAACATGCAGGATGGTTTGCCCGATATTGAACAACTTATTGTTTATTTCCGTAATATGCTTGATCACAACAACTTGCGTCATGTAATCACATATATGGCGAACACTTTTCGTAATCGTTAGTTTTTAATTTGTTCGTTTTTGCGTTGCACCATAATGTATTTGTTTTTGTATTACTTAAATTTGGTTTTTCTTCTTTATTACATTATTTAAAGTAATGCAATTTGTAATAATTTAATTACGCGTATAATTAGAAATATCATGTTGGGAACATACTGGCATTGATCAACGGTTCCAATATTACACTATTTAGCATTAGCATGCAAATAATTCCAGTAATAAAATTATTTTAGAAATATTTAAATAACATACTTTTCAAAAACAAATTGTAAATGTAAAACGTGTTGAAAGGATTAAATTTAATGGATATAAAAGGAATGCGTTTATCGTGTATGCAATAAGGATCCAGAGGCATTTAAATAATTAAAAGGGTGGGTCTTAAATTTTTTAAACGGTTTGAGCTAGTTTTTAGCGACCTCTATATTCCTTTGATCGACTACGTCTGGATCAGTCTCATCGGGAATCTTGTCAAGTTGGTTTTCCTACATAACCTAAATTCATATTGTTTATTACTGCGTGTGATTTCATTAATTTCAACGATTTAAAACCATTATAAAATGACTACAGCTGCACGTCCAACTTTCGATCCCGCTCGTGGTGGCCAAGGGCGTAATGAAAAAGATCTCAGTGCGATTTCAAGGCAGTATTCAAGTCGTGATTTGCCTGGGCATACTAAACTGAAATACAGGTATGTTTGCATCATATTTTACGTTGTTTAGTTCTTTCTAACTTGTTATCTATATAGAGAGCATGGACAAGGTACAACAGATGAAATTCGCTCACGCGATTTTCGCAAAGAGTTAGAAGAACGTGAAAGGGATAATAATCGTGGCTGGAGGAGTGCAAAACCATCTGCTGACCACAATACAACTAACAGTAGTAGTAGTAGCAGTGCAAATGCAAAGCGTCTTAAAATTGATCAAGTGCCAGCAGCTAGTTTAGATGCAGATGATCCAGTGGATGATGATGACACATCAGATGAAGACAGTGATGATGATACTGAGGCATTATTAGCTGAATTGAACAAAATTAAGAAGGAGAGAGCAATGGATCAAGCCAAAAAGGAAATTGAAAGACGCCAGGAAGAAGAGCGCATCAGAATGGAGAATATTTTAAGTGGTAACCCTTTGCTAACACATTACTCAGCAGGTTCAGGGAAAGGCGACCATAAAGTGAAGAGAAGATGGGACGATGATGTTGTTTTTAAGAATTGTGCCCGCTCAGAACCAGAGAAAAAGGCCAATACATTCATTAACGATTCTCTACGCTCCGACTTTCATAAGAAATTTATGGAGAAATATGTGAAATGATTGAATGATATATTCGTTCTACATAAAATAATTTATCTAATAAAATAGAATCATTTTGTAAAGTTTCTTTACTTCCATTGTACATATTATTGTGCGAAAGATATAACGCAGATGTCGCTACGCCTCAATAAATACTTGACTTAAGTTGTTTAAAGTTTGCTTTCGAGACGCAAAACCTGATTTTCAAGGAATAGCCGCGCGCTGCTCATATAGTTAGCGATGCACTTAACATTTAAACATCTGAGTTGCGTGCTGGAGCAGTCAGTCGGGCGGCGTGTAGCGGGGCATTAAGTGTTTTCGTTGGAATCTCGTTACGTCTCAACCAGCTAATCGTTGCGTGCTTTGCACACACTGCGCAACGTTAAGAACTCAGCAGCTAAGCGCTTAGAAGGTGCACAAGCGGCTTGTTGCTCAGTCATATCGTGGGGTTTGGCGGTGGTCGCGTCGTGCGCGCAACTCTCACGCAAGATACGAGTTTAATGTCCATCGACGAAAAATGAGATCACAAATTTTGTTTAATGCTATTGCCCTGTGTATGCAAATAGCATTCGTCGCTCGCGTGCGTTGTGGAATGCCGGCTGGCTTTTATATTGATAATGGTTACGACCAGACGATGCTGGAGCGTTTCATCTCAAAGCAGGAAAAACGCGAGGTCGAGTTGGAGATTTTAAATTTATTGGGCTTGCCTAGCCGGCCGCGGCACATGACCGCCAACAGCAAACAATTGCGAAAGTCCGCGCCGAAGTTCCTGATGGATGTGTACAGGAGCCTTATGGAAAAGGAAAACGGTCGCGAGGAGCGCAGCGTGGATCTGGATATCAGCGGTGAAGAACAGCATGCTATCGACGAGAGTGATATCATTATGACATTTGATAGTATAAGTAAGTGCAGCATAATTTCATAAGACGTATTATTCTCCTGTCTTGTGCACTTAGTTATTTAGAAAACTGCGCCGTGTTTAGACACTTTCGTCAAGTTTAGTTTACATTTTGCCTCCCGGGCAAAATGTTTATTTACATAACATTTCACTTCACGCGCGCTGTCTTTGTGTAAAAATGAATTTTAATAATATCAATGCGCAAATGTATGCAAATTCATTACAAGTAATTTGTTAATATTGTTTAAGATCATCATGTAGCGGGCGTGCGGCACGAGCGCGGAAAACGACTTTGGTTCAATGTGAGCGATGTTCCCATTGGTGAAGGAATTGTTGGAGCAGAATTGCGCATCTTCCAAAATCAAAATTATACAACAAAGAAACCAAACGCGAAATTTACAGTAACAGCGTATGAATTAATCAACACTGACGATGGGTAAATAGCCTTAGCTAAATGGTTTGTGCATAACTTTTAATTTGTTTGCTTTTCTTGACAGCGAGAGAGAGCTTGAATACATTACATCCATAAATACCACGGCTAGTTTTACTGGCTGGCTGGAACTCAATCTAACAAAGTGCTTGGCTTCATGGGTGGCATTCCCTGATACAAATAAAGGCATCTACCTGTCGGTGCACCCAGTCAATCGACCAGGTAAGCAAGCACATAATGCCCTTTTCTTTTCTTTCTGATCTTACAACTTTATTTATTTTTTGTTGAGTGCCTTGACCATTGGTACGATAATGAAAACATCTTAACATTCTTTTACAATTACTCCTTCATTTTCGAAGGAAGAACTCGACTAACAAGCGCTACAATTATTTTCCTTTTTCCTTTTAGTCTTACAATAACATATCTTGTTCCTTTTTTGTTACGCTTTATTTGAAAATACGCGTATTACCCACATAAAAGGCAATTAACTAATTAAAACTTGTGGGTTGTTGTCTGCTTTCAGCGCACGAAGTACGGCCGGAAGACATTGGCTTGGTGACCGTTAAAAGTGAGGACGAAACTCAACCGTTCCTTGTTGCGTTCTTAAAAAATTCCAACCAAGGTGGTAATGTGCGGATAACACGAGATACTCGAAGAGTGCGGAAATCGGATTATCATTCAGTAATGAATCATTTGCCTTCTTCGGGTCATTCTAGTAATGACCAACCGAATTGGAGAAGTTGCCGTATACAAAATTTGTATATTAGTTTTAAGGATTTGCAATGGCAGGTTTGGAGGATTTAGAGCCGTTTTGTATGCCGAATTAAAATTTTGCTTCTTTTAGGATTGGATTATTGCGCCGGAAGGCTATGAAGCGTATTTTTGCGCGGGTGAATGCAATTTTCCTTTGAATAGCAATATGAATGCTACGAATCATGCAATTGTGCAGACTTTAGTGCACTTGATGAGCCCATTAAAATATCCAAAGCCATGTTGCGCTCCTACAAAATTAAATCCGATATCTGTGCTTTATCATTTAAACGATTCGAATGTCACGCTGAAAAAGTATAAGCGTATGGTAGTGAAAAGTTGTGGCTGTTTGTAAGTATGTGTTTTATAAGAGTAACAAATAAGAATAGAGAAATGGGAGACTGCGTAATATTTTTTATAACTAAGATAAAGTTATGCGAATGCGGCAGCTTGTAAATATTTTATTTAACGAACAATAAATACCTTCAAATCTAACAATATCATACGGGTTTAACGTGCTATTAATTTAAATCTTTTATATTGCTTAAAATAAGAGCCGCAATTATTAGACTTTCTTAATAAACTTTCAAATATCGTAATAACCACAAGAAGAAGGGGGCGCTACGACGAGTCTGTGTGAATTAGGAATCTTGTCTGATGGTCATCGCTGCTTATGTTTATTGGCGGTTAGTCGTCTAGTATCGTGGTTGCCATTGCTTGGAGAAATAATCAATTTTCTGAGATTTTTACGGAATTTCAAGTGCTACTAATAGTGAATCTCGTTAAATTTTGATTTTGTGCATAGTGGTAAGTTGGAGGACAAGTGTGAGAGTGTTTCTTTATTTGTGGCAACGGAATTACATTGGCAACCAATTGTCCACTGTGTGCTCATTCGGTGCAGTGCTGACGGTTCATCAGCAATCGGAATTGGCCTAACAAGTAGTTTTGACAATGTCACTTTGCAATGATGATGTCCTCTTCGATAGCCATCAATCGTGAGCATTGCAATTCCTGCTTGTGCTATGACATTGTCGTCGCGACGGGCCCAGAATCCTAGAGCAGTGAATGTGGGGTGCGTTCGTCAGAATCTTCACGAAGAACACACACTGCGACAACGTGCAAAGTGGCGGCGGGGGTACGGCCCACGACCAGCAAGACGGCCACGACATGGATCGGCTTGATAGCCGGCGGTCATCTGATATGGAAGTCCAGGAAACACACGAAGCTAAACAGGTAATGACAGTTCTTTTCCCTACGTGCATGCACTACATAGATCACCACAAACAATTATATAAAACGCCTGGTAAGAAGACGATCAACTCGCTATCACGATGCCAGACACTGATAAATGACAATTGTTTTTCAATCAATAGCAACCCTATTCGCCTTGCGTTGAGATAATATTGCTAAAAAAAGATTGCGGCTCATGTCCCTTCGTTTCTAATTGTTTAACGTTGAGCTGTTAAAAATATCAGCGTGCAATTCATCGCGTTGTATTGACCTATATCATGATGAAGATTGGTTAAACAAATCTTACATCTTCTACTATAACCGAGTCCATAGCAGAAGATTCAAATATGATTCACGTCTAAGCTTATTATTGCTATTTTTGCAATTGGAGATGAGACGCAGTAGAGACAAACAAAAATCCATTATGCAGACAGAAATTTGAGGTTAGGTTTCAATGCAGAAGGAAATTGTAAGAAGGTCTGGACGTTGAATCATCCTCATCATCTGTATCTTCTTTGCGTCAGTCTATTCGTCATATATTTAGCCAAATGACTCATAACTTGAACGCATGATGGGTTTCGTGTTTTGCTTTACTTCGTCCTTTAAATGTTCATTGGGTAACATACGTTAATGAAGTTGTTTTCATTTAAAGATATAGTAAATATTGACTGATTGATATCCCAAAGGACGAAAGGATTTATTATCTTATGATGTAACGAACATGGTACAGCCAAGTTATTGAAATTGATAGTAACATATATCAACTTATCAAGCAAATAATTAAAGAAGAATTGGAGTTGCTGAGAATATAAGTTATATATTTCCTGGAGTAGGTGAAGATTTTCTATTAATTGGCCAATTAACATTCGTGTATAATTGCACGACAATAATAACATGAACTACATACAAGCCGGCTTGCAATCACCTTCGGTTTGACTATTAGACTTCATCAAATGCGTTGAAACGTGGCAAATTATTAATTATGAATCGACGTTTTATAAGTATTATCAACTTGAATATTTGACTGTGTTCATGAGGTATAAAGAGAGACTTTCTCCAGTTTTATTGGTTCCTAGTGAAGAAGAGAACGTGTGCAAAGAAAATTAAACGAATCTAGGCAAAGACAAAAAAGCAATAAATCAAAATATAAATAATAACATTGTCGTACATGAATTATATTCATATAAAGTATTCGAAACCATTTGCAATTCTATCAAATTTATCTTAATGCTAAAGCCATTTCTTTAGCGTTTTTTATGTTATCTGATGCTCAGATACAACACGAGAGTATGAGTACATCTTGAAAGCAAAGAGTTAATGATAATTGAGACGCACGCTGATTGTTCGAATGGATCGAATTGCGAATTGAAATCGTTAGATGGATATCAATTTTGCGAAACCACCACGACGTAATTGCTTTGCCAATTCATTGGCAATTATCCTGCGCGTAAACGACATTCATAATTTGCATGCACAATTATTCGCGGACCATAGCGAGCTGCGTTTTCTCGGTGGGTCGCCTGAAAATTTATGGGTTATTGATGCACATCGCGAAAGAAATGCATTTCACTAATTAGTTACGAGCGCAAGCGTTACAAATAGCTAATTAAGAATTTGTTTAACGGCATAAATTTTATTCAATTGCATTTGCAAAATCTGCGAAAAATGGCACGAGTAATCTAATTAACTGCATTTTATAAATGTAGACAAGTCGTGTGTTGATTAATTAATCAACGCATTAAATAACAATGATGGATATGTAATCGATGCTAATTTAAGTGGATCTGCAACGCGGCATTGATGTATTTCCATTCATTGGAATAACGACAGGAAATGAAAATACGAGTGAATGCTTTCTCTGGATGCGCGTTAGCTGGAATTGGGTGATAATCGTGTTAGCCTTTGGTTGAATACATTTACCAGTTATCAGTTTATCGTCGGTTGACAATGATGTTATTCTGAACTGCTTTTCTTATGACATAATATTTGCCTAGTTCAATTTTATTATTTATGCGCAAGTCGTTGAACGCTTTGCGATACATTTGTTTTGTTTACATCCAGGATAAGCGAGCGGCATTTCATATTATTGTGGCGCGAACAACCGCTAAGTACGCATAACTGATAGTTTTTGGCATGCAATTTTCATGCATTGTTATTGATGACATTGCCATTATGCTCTTCGCGCATTTGTTATTTATGCGCGCGTTCGTCGCCGACGCGGTGGCTCGCCTTGGCGCACGTATGAATATTGAAATATAAATTTAGATGGTTATGTCATAGTTTATAAGTTCGTCCTGCGTATATGCTTGCGACGTTCCAGTCGCCTGTGACAAACCAACAACAACACTTGCTATATCATTGGTGCAAAATGACAATTTAATAATTTATCTCGAGCTAGCCGATGTGTGTAACAACATAAGTTTGTATCAATTAGCACTTGACTCCCGGGAGCAATAAGCGTACTCGTCTACCTGTTGGGCATGCGAATGACAATTTTCCGGTTATCGTTAAACGCAAGAAAATGACATAGGAACTGTTTGCGTAATGTCATCAATTTCCTTTCGTAATGAGGTTCATGTTTATGGCCATGAGCTACGGTTTCGTAGATAGGCGAATGAAATGTTTCAAATAATTGCAATACCGTTGGCGGATGGCAATGTTGGTTGTATAACGTGCGACAATTTGAAAATTTGAAAAATTGCGTTTATGCTGGAGCATTCTTCATCATCACAAGCGGAACAACAATGGCCGTACATGTCGTATTGGATTTCTGCTGGCATATCTCGCATGTAACATGTCCATTCAGGAGATCGTCTTTTTAATTTCACCAGAAGAGAAGCGAAGAGCGAGTCTCTTCAATAGCGTTTTGTGCAATATCGAATATTATTGTGCGCTGGGCGTTCGCGCGTTCTATGAATACATGAGCGTGTGGGTTTGCAATTGCCTCACCGTAATGTAATGCAATACTAATCGTAATCGTTTTATTCCATCAGAAAGAATTATTGCCTCGTTGCAATGTACATTCGCGCGCGCATGTGCTTATCATTCGTACGGCTAACTGTATTTTCTCGCATACATGTGCGTACTTCTTAAGGATTATGAGTGCGGCTCGGAGAGCATTAGTTAGGACTCGTGTTTGGGCGAAGCGAAATGCAAGTAAAGAATCGATTCGCTTGCTTAATAGGATTTCGTTGGAGGTGTGGGAGGCATCATTGCAATATTAGATGTAATATGTATTGCATATCGGAAATTTGCATTCTAACGATATTTTGATTCCTTCTTTTTCATCGCACTTCAAGTGAGAAATGAGATGTTGAAATGAAATGTATGAATCCATTCCAAAGTTTTCATTTTATTTTTCGTTTAATTAATCTTTTTATCGTTTTGCTCGAGTGCTCTTTAATACGAACATATGTTTGAATAAGTGACTCATTGCTTATGGCATTGTGAGTTGGTGTAATTTGCAATTTGTTCATGTACTTCACTGATTGCATCAATCAATTTTATTATGTTTACGTCCTAATACCATAAGCACCCTTGAGCCGTAATGCGGGATTAGTTGAAATTTCAATGAGATTTCTTTCACAATTTTTATGTTATTTGAATAATTCGAAAATGTGACAATTGCATTGGCAAACACATTGTTTGTTTACTTGTTCCATTCCATCCATTTATCCATGTACACGCATCGAAATTAAACACTGCGAAAGTGGGACAATGCACTATAAGCGCATTTGATAATATTGAGATAAATTGGATTGAGTCCAACAGACGTCGTTGAATAGCCTTTTCTCGTTCTGCGCTCAAATATTTTACCAAGATAACAAAGTTACCTAGGCCCGTCCAAGTTTTGTGCAAACATTCGACTCTTGTTTTCAGTGCGCTTTTACCCGTTTCTCGTGCTCGAATCCGTAAAAGGAAGAATGCGTCGTTCATGTGTGAATTATAAAATTATTCAATGCATCGCACGTTCGAATCTCTGAGTTATTCGCAATTAATACTTTCGACGAGTCCATACGTTTGTGTGCGCATGATGTAGAAATTTTGCGCACTTGTGTTTTAATCAGTAATTTTTTATCTAATTGCATTGAACAAGGTGTGTTTGCTCGGAAGGAAAGGCAGGCAAGTGTATGCGCTTGAGCAAATTTGAAATTGTAAACGTGTCGAAGACGAAGAAGAATTTATGGACATGGAAAAATATTTGAACTCATCCGAACACAAATTGAAAATTATCTGCTGGAGTTTGTGTCCGTAAACAGCAAAACACCATCGCGCTTCTTAAGAGCTGTAATTCCACGAAACACAGCTAGTAGGTAACCTGATTGGCAAGCGGGAAATAATTACACTAATTGGAATTAATACCTTAAAAAAATACGCGCGCGCGGCAACAAGTGCGACCATTAGAATTTCTCTTCGGTTTCATTGACGTACGTCCAACTGCCCTCCGGACATACTTCTTCTCGTTCTTGCGCGCTTTTGGTGAGTTTGCCTATTGTTGAAGCGCGAGCAATACGTGAGTTGGCTTGCTTGGCTTAAGTTGGGGAGCCAAGAACAACAACAACAACATCAACAACGCGGCAGATAGGTTGTTCGTCTGCGGTGTGGCCGCAGTAGGGAGAGCGTACGCAATGCAACAACGCACGCAACAATTCCTAGACTTGGATTAAGTTTAGTTGCGCTTTAGATGCGGTACGTGTCAGTTTGCGCTTCACGTGCCGAACGAATCCGGCTTCCACGAAATTCCATTCTACGGCATATTTATTAAACAAATCGCGGTGGCAGTGGCATTTTGATAACATTTATAAGTTATAGCTAGCTAACTTGTGCGACGATGACCGAATGAATAATAGCGGAATGCAATTGTTTTGGATTATGTGCGCGCTCGATTGCCCACTGCGGATGGATGTTTAATTATTTGCGACGATTGTGCTCAATAGAAGTTTAGCCAGGAGGAGATTAGCGTTAAAAGTGCGCTCCGAAGGAAGTATGGTGTTGACGGTGGCCACTGTTAGTTCGCTGTCAAGCTGCTATCAGGATGGCGTTTATTATAAATCGGCCGAGGGCCAAGGCGTCGGAGTTGTCACCTATACAGTAAGTCAATAGTAATTATAGCATTTCCGCGTGTGTAGGACGCGAGCGCATTAGGATAATCTTAACCGGCAGTAAAAGTTAAAGACTGCACACGTGAAGGTGCATCATGATGAGTGCAAATTGATGAATGAGAATGATTATCAGGTCGAACAAGATTTTTAATTAATTAAAACGTGGAATACAGCTTTCCTCTCATAATTAACACGTCGTCTAACTGTGAACTGCTCAAAGCGCGTACGGAATTTGGAATTTTTATTCTGTTTTTCGCTTGAGCGTATAATTTTTATATTATGAATCTCTCAAGACTAGAAATTTCGTATAGATTTGCAAAATAATATGACAAGCCCAATAATCTCATCGTGTGTATCGTGCTGCTTTTGCTACGCAGCGTGTGAGCTGCTGCTGTTGTTGCTGCTGGTTGTATTTTGTTTTGCGATGAGATTTTAACGAAAACAATTGTTACCGCATTCGTGTATTCAGTTAAATGAACTTACAAAAAGTTCAAATACATTTGAACTCTTCCTGCTTACCCGTCTCGAGTGCGTGCAATTATACCTAACAGACGGCTAAACATGAATGTTAATGAGACTAATGAATTCGCAAAGAGTTAAATATTCAATTTTCCGTGTTTTCCTGTAGGTACTTAAATAATTTCCGAGTAATTTGCACACATTTTAAGTTTATGTTGCGTGCCAGTGGAATGAGCGAAGTACAAAATGTTGTTTTCTCAATCAATAAGATTTCCAACATATTATTAACTCATTAGAAACCATATGTTCACCTCTCGTGCGGGATTCAAACATTCCGAACTCGATTTATTAGCTTTGCGCTAGAGAATAACATTACATAAAAGACAAACATGTTGTTACGAGTTTAATAAGCACTCTTTGGCCAGATTAGTGTCGACCCACGTGCATCATATCCAAGATGACAATTATGTGCGACTCGCATACAATTAAAACGAACTTGATTCACAGGAGCGCGACAAGTTTGAGTTGAAAGTGAATGAATAATTGCTCGGCATAGTTTTATATTTGTCGTCGATTCGACTTCGTTGTTTCGCGGAGTTAGACACTTGTTTTGCGTGCCGTGGTGGAGCGTGTGGCGTTTATGAATTGATTCTCATTATGCATAAAATTATAGGTGCTCGCAAGGTATTTCATTATGACGATGTGGTAACTTGGTAAGTACGGCTAACAAACAAATAGGAGGACGCCTTCGGATTTTCGCGTTGCGCCAAATTTGGGGTGAGCAACTATTCCCCCGTACATCTTGCCATACTCATTCGCGTTTCGGAGTGTATACTCAATAATAATATTAAGAGTTTGAATGCCAAACAAACGTTAAAGCCGGCTGCACGTTATGCGCGTTTTATGAAATTCCAAATTGACGCCAACGCCCGTCCTGTTGACATTATTACCGCAATTTACCATCAACTGTTCCATCGGCCCATGCACCATACGGTCGTTACGTGTTACGTAATCGGGGGACTTATTTTGACGAAAAGATTTAGTTTTAAGTGAACCATTTTCTTGCTTGAATTAAAGTTAAACTCAAACGTTTTCCTTGATACAAGTAGAAATTATTGCTATATTGATCGTTCTATTTTAACTTTATTCGTTGTTTTCGGTATTTTCAATACATTTCATCTTTGAATATTTATTATAGACGGAAATAGTTATTATGCACATGTATTAAAAGCATAAAATAAATTGCATTCTCATTTACTTCAATAACTCTTTATTTATAGGTGTTGCTCATGATACCAGGTTACCTATTTTTTCTTTTAGTTTTATTGCATTTTAAGTTGCACGAGCCACTTGTGCAAACTATCAAGCTATAGCGCGAAAAAAATAACTAGCTCTCTCGCCGGCTGCTAATTGATTCTATTTGCTTTGGCGTCAATTAATTACACGGAAAGAGTTTGAAATTCGCAATGTCAATGTGGAGGTAGTTTACTTTGGATTTTGTGAGTGGTACGAAATTACGAACGAACCGATTCCACAAACCGTATTTATTCGGTCCACACATTTACATATTTTGTTTGTTCGGCGATTTTACGAAATCGATTAATTATTAGTTGATCAACATATTTTGCATTTTACAACCTTGAATTTGCAATTGCACCAATATATAATAATGTCATTTGCGTTATTCAAACAATGCACAACAATAATATTAATGTTTATTTAGGTAGTTGTTGTTTACTGCCAAACCTAATATGATAAGGATAATCTTGGAAGAGCATGTGAAAGAACCATTAAATAAATATTTTAGTCGGCACGAAGAAGACGAGCACAACTTTTTCTTTTTGCAAGCACTCGCCCTACATTCGTGTGCACATTTAGTAAGTACGCGTGTCATCGATTTTCCGTTTTTGCCGAATTTGCTCTTGTAATGCGTCACTCTACTTGATAAAACTAGACGAATTTAATGCATCAGTAGACATTTAAATCTACTGTCATTGTGCATTAAACTACGGTAGTATAAGATTTACACGTGCGATATAAGTAAAATGTAACGTACGCATGAAATGAGGAATTAAAGTCCTTTTAAATAATAATTAGTGAAACCCATATTGGGCATTTTCTCCATTCCTGTCAAGGTTCAGTAAGTGCCTTTTATGGGCTTTAATTTTCTGTTGTGCTTAGCAAATACACATTAATATCAATTCGCACACGTTTCGCACGCACGTCCGATAAGAATTGCATCCGAGTCGCTTGTTCGCTGAATTTACTACATGTGATGTATGGTAGCAATCAGTACGCTATTGTGGTAATCATCATTAAACTGCCGGGCGGCAAGAGTGCGAAGAATTCAGTCTCTTTCCTGCTTGCGGTTTCTTCAGTTGACTGCTAGAAAAATGTAAATGCAGGCAAGTGCACTGCGGTGTTCACTTCTCTGTTTAGTGCATAAACCTAGAAAAGAAGCAATAGCTGCGGATAAAACAATTTGTCGACCTTCACGCTAGAGCAGAGAGAATTTCGATTACGTGTCTGCCGCTTCGTTCTGCCTTCTGCTGCCTACTCGTTTGTCGTATTTCTCGGGCTTTAGGCGTAAATCTAATTCTAAGCTACCTAATATTGTGCTAGTGCGTGCTTTTGCGACACTCTGTATAATTAATTAGAATAGTAGGATACAATCTTATCTTTTATTCAATGTTGTATCAAATCCGGTTCTTTGCCAGATGAATCGATAACTCATTTATCCTTTTCGCTCGCGTGAAGATTCATCTGCGCTCGCAAAAATAGAAAAAGTGATTAGGTATATAAGCGCGCTGACCTTGCAGCGCATTTCAGATTTATAATGGCGCATGGTTCAATATTGTTTGATTTTTTGCGAATCACGGAAAGTTTCGCGGAATCCTTAGTGAATTTATCGCAAATTTTGCACGCCTAAGTAGCGCGTAAATCGGAGGATTAGTGTATAAGGAATGTGTGAGCAATTGAAATTTTTTGCCAGTGTTGTAATAAATAATAATACATCGTTCGGCATGCGCAGCTTTGCCGAAGCAAATTACAAAGCGATTTTCTAATGAATCGAGCAGAAAATTTACTATCCATGCCTGAGGTAGAGTTGACATCGTTTTTACGCGTTTCAGATTTTTTCTAGCGCGTGTAATTCATTTTAATTTCTTCGACAGTTGTGTGTTCTTCTATTCGAATAGTAGTTAGTTATTTATGAAGATGAAATTAACTAAAAATTTTATTTGCTTTTACGATTTGCATGGGCTTGTCTTCGAAAGAAGATAAAAGCTCACGAAGTTGCCGGTGCATCAAGATTGGAGGTGCTAAGAAGGCAAGGAAAGTAAGAAACTTTCAGCTTCTTGACCTCTTTTCCTTCCAGAAGTAGAAACAATAACACGTGCTTATTATACCGATTTGCAGGCAGCGTTAAAATGATAAATCATTATAGAAGATTTAAGCACTGGTCATTTTGAAGCATTTAATGCATTGTAGTGTGCAATAATAAAGATGACTATAAAAATCATGGATTAAACTTTAAAATACACATCAAAATGCGTGCAACATCGCTGCAAAAAGTAGACTTAAAATTGCGCTCGTGCTCTAATTGCAAGCGCAGGCAACTGTGTTCTTTGCAGGACACCTGCCAACTGCATACTTGAGTGTTCACTATGTGTTTATTGCTCCTGAGTTATTTGTTTCACGTATAATAACAAGTTGTTTTTTATCTTAGCAGCCTTTACGGTTGAGCGCACAGCAATTTAGATATTTATAGCAAAATATAGTTTAGTGCTATTATAATCCAAGAAATGCGTAACTTACTTGCGTTATTTCTTATTATCCTTGCAGTTGCAATTGTGCATGCAACTCTACGTTACACTGCGTTCGGTTGTAAACGTCAATTAGTTTCTTATATAAATGAATGATTAGTGCACGTTTCTCCTCGATACATAATTCTCATTCATAATTTACTATGCAAGCCTCTTACTAACCAGCATACGAATAAATTGGAATTGCTTCGTACCTACTTATTGCACTTTCAATTTGAATTTGTAACTGTACAATATTTTGATGGATAAAACGGGGTTTAAAATAAATTTCATGTGGGTCGTCGCGTTTCCAAAATATCCTCTGGCGGCGGGCGCGCACCGCTGATGGCTGGCTGCCGCAGGAAATGCAATGGCTCGTGCAATGCGGCCGAAAGTTGCATCTAGTTTTCAAGCACATTTGCGGCGTAATTTTATAGAAAGGAATGCGCTGCTGCGAGCAGGGCCGTGGCAAACGTATTGACGTACTAAGAAGAAAAAGAGATGATGTGCAAAGTGGCGCAAACTGTGCAATCTGTCCAATTGCTGCTTATTGCAACGCGAATGCGGAAGCGCGCAGTTTTGCTTCGATGACGTACGAACGTGTGCGTTCGTGATGTATTGGTAGACACACCGCTTTCATTTCGAGTGCAGAACACCACTTTTAACTAAATACAACACCGAGGTAAATGACTGGCGGTGATTATGTTTATTGGATCGGAATGCGACTCTCGCTTCTCTCCGCTGCGGACTTGTTTCTCAAATGAGATTCGAATAAACGATGAATGAATTTAGGCGAAAGGCGCGTATTCAAATTGAGCTGCATCTGATTTGAATGATCATTGAGCAATTGTTTTAGTAAATTTGCAGTTGACAAAGTTATGTCAGATTTGAAACGATTTCTTCGATTTTCCGTATGTTTTTCCGTATGCCTCGCCGAGCGTATTTTTCAGTGTGGTTTTATTAAAATTTCAGGCTAAGCAGCGAGCATCCGTAAAATGGCTTTTATCTAAGGCGTTCAACAACAAAGTGCCCGACAACTTGAAGGAGCCATTCTACCGCGACCACGAAAACCAGGAGCACCTGAAGCCGCAGATCGTCGGTGCGCTCGCCAACGCCGAAATGTACTGCCTCGCCTTGGGCAATATCTATTCGGATCAAAATTATCACAATCTCAATCACTGGTCAATTCTTCAGACGTTGTCACGTAAGGGTGTATTTGCTAACGAGCCGAGCGGGACGCAATTGACGGAGACCACGTTGATACAAACGAATCCCTTGCGAATGGTAACACCGTTGCTGCGATTGCTTGCTTGGCTCCAACGTAATTGTAAATTGTCCGTTTTAGAATGCGCATATGACAGTAATCGAGGCGATAATGTCATTGTATGCAAAGGAAGTGGTCACCACCGATCGGGTGCTGGCTGCTGTTCAGCGTTTTAGCCATGACCGAACACAACTGCTAACCTCGCCAGAGAATCATTTCGATGGGCTGCTATTGTGGGTGAATCATACGAACGATGCACTCGCGAAGAAAATTGAACAAGAGTGCAATGGTGGCGGGCCTATGACGAACGGAGATGGTCAAACGCGCAAGGTCGACATACCTAAAGTGAAGGAGTTGAAGGATCTCTGCGATGGGGTTGCACTCGCGGGGATGATATCGTATTATTGCCCTGATGAACTGCCCACGTCCGACTTGCGCGTGTTTCACGTACCCACCGTCTCCGATAGCTTGCACAATTTGGGCTTGGTTCAAGATTTCTGCACACGCTGCCTGCCCACATCGGTCTTTCATATGCAGCCCGAGGACATTACGTACATGAGGGGGTATGTAATTAATCGTTAGCGAGCGTGGGAACATTGTTGGGTAATGTGCGTGATTTGCAGGGCAATGAAACAGAATATAATCGTTTTCCTCGCCGACCTGTTCAACTTGCTTGAAATTCATCCAGTCAAATGTGTTCGCTATCCCGGAATGGATAGAATGCCCGCTGGTAAGTGCGCTACTTTCACTTAAGTGTTCCGTATTTGTCAATGTCCGGCCGTCGTATCAAATCCTCACACTTTCTTCGATGTCGTATGCCAGCGAATCCCAAGTTTATTCATCTTGAGTTGAATAATCTTTTTCAATTGGTTGCTGCTTCCTTAATTGGTCTTATAATTATGAGTACAAGATGCGAATCGACTCAATTGCATTAATTTCTGCTTGCACAAGTGGATGTATATAGCTGAATTGGACGTGAAAACACACGTAATACTTTTGCGTATGCAAATAAAGTAGAACTTGCGGGTCAATAATATTAAGGATTTGCATACGAACACGCCTCCCTCCTAGCCAAGAAAATTATAGATTTTTTATACGGTTACCATTTTCGTGTAACATCCGACCTATTCTAACATGCAAGCTATTTCAAAGTACTAGTAGTAGGGTAAATGGCTTAAAATCCTAAACGACAGGTATTTGGGTCTTCTCGATTTGAAACAACGAGCAGTTGAACTTTACCCTTTTAGTGGATAACAATACGTAACCGAATTCTTCTAACCCGCCAAGTAATACTTATTCTTCTAATAATTTACACAAGCAAATAAATTTTTTTAGTGAGGATTGAAATGTATTTATTAGTTTTATCTATTTTTTCTCTTAACTCCAAACTTTAACTACTACTATTATTGGTGTGTGTGGTGTGCGTAGAGGGGTATCCAGCGCGTAATGCCCATGGCGTGGCGCACAAACGCAACTTACCACCTAAGGTCATGACGCCAATACCTGACCTACGGAGTGGTTTAGATGACCCGATCGCTGCACAACCGTTCCAAGGTAAAGCCGCATAAGCAAATTGCGAAATTGATTCATATTTTCGTTCGAAAAACCAATCAACCATTGTTGCATTAACTCTCTTCCAATTAGACATGTGTTCATCATTACTTAAAATTTATTTCTCACGTGTTTTTGTGCTTTTTACATTATATCTCTACAATTTATTCAAGCATTTTACGCTATATTTATCACATTGTTTATATTTGTTTCGAATAGTTAGTCGATTCTTCGTTCGTTTTCGTTTTTAGTATGTAGCGATATTATCAAAACCAGATAAGCATAGTCGATTACTCAGTCATGTGAGCCACTCTGTAAATAATGATTTTAATTTGAGAATTTTAGCAACAAGATAATTGTCGAAGTTTGGTCACGGGTGCATGCGTTTTGAATTCACCTCGTAGTACTACTTACTATATATCTATAACTGTGGAAGGATATTTGCGGTTGCATGGCTTTTACTAATTAATTGTGTACATAAAAACACGTAGTGGTGATACTAATATCCAAGTTTAACTAATTCACAAATTCCCAAATAGTGGCGAATTAAGTATATTGCCATTTCGCGATGCATTAATACCAATTCTTGTTCTTCGGCCCAGTTACAAGGACGCCAACGCACCAGCCTTTACGTAAAACCAATTCGCTGCAACAGAGCGTGTCGGATATGAGTGTGGATAGTCTGCGGCGAGGGTCGGAGGAATCATTCGTCGTGCATCGCGGCAAGAACATACCAACACTCAGTTCAATGATACACGATGAACCGTTGGCGCCGGCACGCTTGCGCGGCAACAAGGAAAAGATGAACACGGACACAAAAGCGGAGGAGCGCGGGGACGTGAACGTGGCGGCGGGCAAACCGAGCAATTGGAACGAGAATAAGCGCACGTTTGCTGGTCGCCGCTCCCGTCGAAATTCCACCTCCGACGATTCACAGTTGACCATCGAGAATTTCGGTGGCAGCCAGGACAATTTGAATTTTATTGGCCGGAATCCGGATAAAGAGGTGGGCGCGCACACCGGGAGGAAGATATCTGCACCAGCAATACCTATTGAGAATCCTGCCGTTCGGTCGACTTTGCAGGATGCGCGGGGTTCTATTCAATTGGGATTTGATACCGAATGTGAGAAACACGAAACGGAAAAGGAGAACTACAAATTAAAGCGACAATTGAGCAGCGATGATATTGCTTTGCGGAGTAAAATGCATGAACGGAATAAGGAAAATATTCTACAGGATTTGGTTGATGCCGATATGAGTCAAAAGCCGCATGATGGTTATACATTTCAATATACTTAGACTTTTAAAATTTCTAAACATGTGTATTCCTTCGCAGGTTCTGTTCAGACAGTATACATGCAACAAGAAAATAACGAAAACTTTCCGTCAAAATCAAGTTTTCTTAATAAGAACAGCAACACCAATGGTGGTGAAAAGAAAACAACTACATTTGCAACATTACCAAATACAACAACGTGGCAACAGCAAAGCTCCAATTCGCAAATGCAACACGATGGTGGCGATGATAATAAGGGTGATCATATTATGTCGTCGCAGTTGAATGATATTCGTTTAAAACTTGAGGAGAAACGACGGCACATTGAGAACGAAAAGCGCAGAATGGAATTAGCCATGAATAAACAGCGGCAAAAAGTTGGAAAAGCCGCCTTCCTTCAAGCTGTTGTTAAGGTATGATTATTTGCACAAATTCACTATAATAATAAAAATTTGTGGTGACTGTGATGTAACGCATTGTGTGATTCTTTACTTACAGCTAACAGAAATGGTAAGGTGCAGTGTTCATTGCACTTGCTCATTTCATATTAATTGAAAAATTTAAACACTTTTAATTTCTCATTGAAATTGATAATAAGAATAATGAGATTTTAAAAGAGTTTTAAACGCATATTTTTGTTTTGCGTGTTTCTGGTTTATAAATAGAATAGCGCGTAAATGCATGGTTTTTAATTAATTGTTCATCCAGTTCTATATGAATTAATTTTTTTACACTTCAACTGATTGTTCTTTCCAATACACTTAACAGTAATCTTGGGGGTGGTGGTGTTCTTTTTCCAGGGTAAAGGTGGTTTAGTTAAGTCATCATCGGACGCGATGGTAGATAGTTTAATGACGACTGGTGGTGGTTCGGAACCATTGACTCCCACCGAATCAACATCGAGCACTGCTGAAGGTGCCGGTTCAAGTAAACCCGAACGTCCATTATCGTTTAAGGTATAATTTAGTAGTGTTGCATCGAATGGGGTTTTGTGATCGTATGTAATCGCATGTGTTGCATGATTTTTGTATGATACCGCGATATAAAAAAGCATATTTTGAGAGATTTCGTCAACTATTTTAGGATATTTCTGACGAGGTCGAGAGAAAATGGAATGATCCCGAACAGCCTTTTATCGAAACACGGCGTACGCCAGATATGGAAAATTTAGATTTGGAAACGTATCAACAATCTATCACCCAGTAAGTTTTTATTGATAGTTTTATTTTCAATTTGCGCAATAGTGGTGTGCAATTTTTCACGTGCTTTGTGTTTACAGTATGAATTCTAGTCTTCACGATATTCAGGCTGACATACAAAAATTAGTCTCACAACAAAACCAAATACAATTAGCCCAAGCGCAACAATTGTTACAACAGCAGCAAAAGCAATTGCTTCAGCAGCAACAGGGCTTCCACCAACCACCAACTTATATGCACACGCAGTCATCATATTCTCAATACCATCCAGTCGCACAACCACCGGCGCCTCATTATAATACTGCAGGATTACAAACAAGTGCAAGTGCACCACATATCCCGCACTCATTGTATCATCATCAGCAACAGCGAATGCAAGCGGAACCACAATTCTTTTTGCATGGCCAGCAAGATTCACCAGCGCCCACTCCACCACCAGTAGCACCTCAAAGACGCACCTGGGCGCAACAAGCACAAATGCCACCCCTGCATAATGATTCATACCATCAGAATCAGCCTGAATTGCGCACGTGGAGCAAACCTCAGAATCCGGGTGGAGGTTTTCTACTCCACGATAATTCTGCAGATAGATATGATCGATTTGATAATCGTTATATCAATGGTAGCGGAGATATAAGTATGAATCATAATGTAAACGCAAATACAACGGGGGGTAGTTTTACGCTCAGTCAACAACATCAATTATTTTCTGGTTCGCATCATAGCACACCTAGTACATCGCCTCAGCATCGACAACATCGTCAAATCTCCCAATTGTTGGAAAACAAACGTGCCTCACCGATATCTTTACAAAATATGGAACCTCAGCGACCGGAACGTGATCGAAAGAGTAATATTACACATGCGCCCATACCAGCACCTCCAATCGATGATATGGAACCCCAGAGCATATCATTTATTGGCAATCCAGACGAACAAATCAGTGAAAGTTTAAGTCGCTTGAATATAACATCTGGAAGCAGAACGTATAGAATACCATCGCCTACTCGACCTCTCATTATGCGAAATTCCTTTCAACCCTCCTCTGCGGTGCAAAAAGAGCCTGTTGCGCCGTCTGCATCGACTGAGAATATAGATACTAATCAGAAGGGCTTCTATATTAGTTTTGATAATGATCAGCCGAAGCGGCCGAAGCCGCCACTACGTACGAAGAAGGGCAATTCTCCCAAAAAAGAGCGAAGCTATGTTGAAGACGCAGAAGTTGAAAAGGAGCGGGAAATACAACAACAGGAAAAACTCGAGCGTAGGCGGCAATTGGAACGTGAACTGGAGCAAGAACAACTTAAAAAGGAAGCCGAAGAACGACAAAAGGCTTTTATGAGCCGGGAGCGCCGTGAAACTACTAGTCAGGAAAGAGAACGAGTCAATGCTGCCTCTGCCATAATAATAGGGAATGATCTTAGTAACCCAGACCCTGTAAGCCAATGATTTAAAAATGTTTATTTAATTTGGAAAATCTATGTTTATACGAATTTCAGGAGGTTGTTGACGAACGAGAACGCAAAAAAGAGCGTATCCTCTTGATGTCCCTTCAGCGACGACAACAGCAAGAAGAAGCAAAGTCGCGAAAAGAAACGGAAGCACAAGCCCGCCGTGAAAAAGAAAAAGCCAAGGAAGAAGAGAAACAACGAAGAAAAGAAGAGCAAGCGGCCCGCCGGCAAGCTATATTGGAACAGCATAAACTGAAAAAAGCACTTGAAGAAGCTGAACGAGAGGTGCGTTTATTTTTATCGTTAATTTATTATTTAAGGTTGAAATTTCAAATTGGTAGCGCTAATAATTAGTACTGCAGTGTCGCCTCAGAGGGCTGATGACGCGCATTAGATTGCGCTCTTTCTTTCTTGAAGTAACTTCGAATCTGAATATGTCTAAGAATAGCATGAGTACTTCCTTATATTTTAAGAATATTCTTGCTTTTATTGCACTTGAAATCGGGAATAGCCGCATAGCACCTATCTTTCAGTTAAAGTCGCTGACCTCAAGCAGATAGAATGTCTTTCATTTATTGGTCGCTGGGGCCAACGGTATTTTATTAAAAAACAATTTCAATTAATTCACACATATTTTAATTTGTAGGGTAAAGACGTTGATAAGTCATTGCTAAATTCACTAAAACCTGCGCCAAAATTACGCGGCAAAACTACGGGACGTCCTCGGCCGAAAACTATTCATATTGATAGCGGAAGCGTGGAAATGGCTGAAGGAATGTTGCAACCTGCCAGAGGAAAAAAGGGATCGAACACTAACTTAACTGGTAACTTTAAAACATATTACTTTCAGTGAGGCTTTTTAATGTTAAGTTGCTTTGTTTTATTGTTTCCTAACTTTAGCTAACTCATATATACCCTCAACAATGAAGCGAGATTATTACAGAGGTTCTCAAGACAGCTTAGCTAGTAGTGGATTATTATATAAAGGTTTGAAGTTTATTTACAATTTATTTGCATTTTCATATTCCTTACGATTCTATGTTGCTCTTTCGATGATTGTGTATGAAGTGTTGAATGTTTATTAACTTTCCTTTGTTGTCTTTGTTGATTGTATGTGTTTAACGTGTGATTTCCAGATTCACCCGATGATAGTCGTGGCATGTCTCCGTGTCATAGTGCCAATCAAACTTTGGGGCGTCGCAGCTCCTATAAGACATCCCGAGGTGTGTACATTTTGTTTTTCGCAATAAGTAACTTCGCTTAGTACAATTTCTGATGATGCGACAAGAAGGGTATAAGCGATGGTATTTATTTGCTCCTTTTTACTACTAGTGTATTGTTTGATTTCGTTTCGTTGGTTTTGTTTTCTGTTATTACAATTTGAAACATGACTACACTAATTCAACTCCTCCGGCCACCTCTTTATGGATATATTACTGACATGTTGTAGCTTGGAATTTAGTTTGTGATTGCGCGTGTGTACAAATGAAAAATGGCCCAAAGTCCGTCCCCATTTCATTCAAAATCATCTTGCAATTTTCATTCGAATCTGATTAAATCGTGTGTTTGTGGGAAAACTGTATTGTCTCTTTGAGGTGATATTGATTAGTGTAAGCATAATTAATTTCTTGTACACGTATATTTTTGAACAGATATGTATGTATACATCTCTTTTTCATTTATAATCTCTCTATATTATTATTGGAGATATTTTGGGTGGAATGGAGGGTTGTAGGTTGTATGTATATGTAATTTGCAGACCCATCGCCCGCACAAACCCGAGGACGTTCTAAGTATGCTACTTATCAAAACTTTAAAGGTCGCAAATCAAACTCTATGATGAATTTGTACGGTAAGAACCAGTCGACCACTTCTCTATCTATTTCTTTGTAAAGACTTCCCCTTTATATGTCTAAAAGTCTGCTGATTTCAATTTTTTTAATCATTCAATCATTGGTGTTCGGAAAGTTTTTGTATATACGGACTACGTATTGATTTATTTTGACAGTTTCTTTATTCACCCTGTCATTGTGGTTGGTTTAATCTGGTGGTTGATACATTTTTAATTATTTATGTATAAATATTATGGTCATGGTTATTTCTGCTCATGCCGCTTGAATTAGTGTCTAATGCTTGGGTTATGGTGTTAGTATAAGATTTGTTAATGAATAGTTATTTACTGGACTTTATTAAATTATGTCATTGCGTCTCATTTAAATTGTACTGAAAATGCAACATGCTTGCTTTAGAAACTGATTGCCTTGAAAGGTGTTGCGGCTTCAGGATCAAGTGGTGACTAGAAATCCGTTATTGCTGGAGTATGTTTGAATGTTAGTTAACAGGTTCACTCAACAAAGATATTCAATTAATACGAATTATTATCATTGTCGTTTCATTCATATTTGTTTCATAGCGCAATATAGCATTGGTAACGCTAAATTTAAATTAATATTTTTTTACAAATATTTATTAATGGTTTAGGTATTTAATATTTGCACGACAATTATGGAGTGCTCTTCATTTATATTTCGTTCTTTCCATATATATAGGTTCAAGTACTGATCAAGATAGCTACGCTTATCGTTATGGTGATACTGATAGCGGGCTAGGAAGAGCTACTCCACCTAGACGCGCACCTTCGCCCGGAATGGGACCAATGCGGCATTTGACTTCGCCCTCCGGACCGGGAAGTTTGCCTGGCATGATTTCAAAACGCCGGGTTTTCGATGACGGTTCGAGCGATTTGAGCTCAACAAGCAGTATGATGGATTACACAGGTAGTAAATGGCATCGAATGATTTTTATACCCTTGTTGAATAATACTTGCCATACAGGTCCACGATTGTATAAACAGCCAACTACGAAATCCAATCGTGGAATAATGCTGAACGCAGTAGAATATTGCGTTTTTCCAGGTGCAGTTAATAAGGAAGCTAAACAGCGCGTTTTGGAAGAAATTGGGCGCTCAGAAAGTAAACATTTTCTGATTCTTTTCCGGGACGCTGGCTGTCAATTCCGTGCTTTATATTCGTACTGCCCGGATAGAGAAGAAGTCGTAAAATTGTACGGCACGGGGCCTAAGCAAGTTAACGACAGGATGTTTGATAAATTTTTCAAGTGTGTATTGAGATAACTTGTTATATCGTGTAAATAGAAATTCATTAATTAACCTTTTCGCAGGTATAACTCTGGTGGTAAATGTTTCGCGCAAGTACACACGAAACATCTTACTGTAACCATTGACGCGTTTACCATACATAATTCGCTTTGGCAAGGTAAGAAAGTGAATCTGCCCAGTAAAAAGGACATGACGCTCGTTATATAGTTGCGTTATTTATTGTTTTCCACGTCTTTGCTAATCTCAAATAACTACCAATAAACATGCGTTATCAATTCATTGAATACTTGTTGATACATCAGGAGAGTAATATTTATTAATGTTTGTTAAACGAAACGCTTTATTTGATTTTAATCTTTTTTAAACGGTTTTTAAGAATATACATTCATCGCTCTCTGTTTCATTTTAAAATTTGCAGCATAAGAAATCATGAATTGTAACATAATAATTTCGCAAATTGTTGCAGTTGCCTTGCATTGTCTTACGATACTATTTAACACTAATATTAATGAATTATGAAGTATGTCCAGAAATGAACAATAAATTATAAATCTCTTAGTGTCATTCCATATTTATAGTGGCTGTACATTGTTTACTTTAATATCAAATATCCCGCTTTAAGATGGAATTGTAAATAGACTTAGTTCTTGTTTTAAAGTTCGAATAAAATCATTTAACCAATTATATAATTCTCTGAAGAAATTTAGAAAATTTTGATAAAATTAAAACAAAATTTAATTTTATATTTGTATTAAATTTATTGAAATTTGATAGCCGTAAACAAAGCTTAAAATAAACGAAGAACGTTTTATATAAGGAAGGGAATAGTGGCAGAGTTAAATGGATTGAAGTTCCTTGAGTACCTAAAAAAAACAACAACAAAATGTATAAATTATTAAATACTATAAAAAGTGTTCTTACGATATTAGTTCCAACGAATCCTTGGTACTCAAGATCACGTAAATCAGTTATTAATTTATTTTTCTCAGTATGAGTTAATATAAATTTAATCATTCGAGCACGAGTATTGTCTGGAATGTACTGAAGTAACAATGCTGCTAAGTCAAATTTCTTTAATTTAATGCAGGAATGTTGTACTCCAAGTAAGTCTAAGCGATTTAATACCGGGCAAGACTGAAACGAAATGTTTTATATACCTCATTGCTTACAAAAATGTAGTAATTACCTGAACGTAATAGATATGTTCTTTAGCGCGATCTGCTTGATTTTCATCTTGGAGTGTTGTAAATAAGTGATCAATAATGGTTTGCCACGCTTTAATATAAAATGTTTTTTGAATATTTGGTATACGATAACGTAGAAAATTAATACAAGTTCTCAATGCGGGGACCTAAAACATAGACTTTCTTATATTTGCCGAAGATATATTGCACTGCACTCATATACCATATCTTGTTTAATCATTTCCAATATGATATTTTCCCAAATGGCTAAATCGTAAATGCGATAAAGCTTGCATACTGAGACCATGGCTTTTAAATTTATTGAACTTGAAATATTCTTGTTCAATTTTTTCAGTAATCGCACTTTCGGTACAGAATCCAGTTGTTCAACAGTAAGAGGAATACAAAGCGTATGCATATCACTTAGAAGTAAGAATTTCTCTATTGTTAATCTTCAATAAAAATAAGTTGTAGGTATTTCAAACTATCAGATATAGCATACATACAATAATTCCTGGTATTTACATTTGCACCTCTCCTCCACTTCTTCCGGAGGCGTGATGTTACAGAATATTTTTAAAGCCTTTCCTTGTAACAAATATTTATTCGGATTAGTTACTGCATATTTGTATAAATAGTCGCGCCAGAATTCTGTATCCGGGCCTGAACACAAATACGTTATCCTGATAATGGATGTTTCTAAATCATCCAAATTTGCGTCTGTTTCCGCGGTGAATAATACACTCTGATCTATTGATTCATTATCATCACTGAGCCAACTATTTAACAACTGAATACGTTTTGCTTTCACATCTACGTGACCGTTAATTTCACCCAATTCAATTACGGCTTTATTGATATCTGGAAAACAATTGTAATACAAATTATATAGCCATTTCAAAGATATGTTTTATATACTTACTTGGACATTTGTTATCTCTAAATTTATCCATGCAAAGTATTCTGTCATCGTGATATAGTGCAGTTATAAGCTCATTCGGTTGATCTAATAATTGAAAGTATTTTGGAATTGCCAAATTATTAACAACCAATATATGTTTGGATAAGTACCGGCGATATAGTTTAATAATCTAGAAATCCATTATTATATAGTCGGCCAAAATTGGTCTAAACAGTACTTACATTTTTGTATTTTGCATTGTTTTCGTATTGTGCTGACTGCTTATAATTATTTGCATACTTAAATGCCAATTTGCATGCATTTACCTTATCAGCCCCTTCAGGAGTTTTAATTACTAAACTAAGGGCAACAGAAGCAGCTACTAAGGGATCGGTAATTCTTTCAATACATTTATCGGCTTGATTGAATAAATTTTCATACTGAGGTCGGAGATTATACTCATCAACAATCTTCTCACAGGGAACATTCAATGACTAAAAAAAATACAACTTAAGTATTTACGCAAAATTGAAACGAAGCTTTCACTTACAATATCCTTGATAACGTATGTGCATATTTGCGTATCGTCTAGGTGAGTAAGCACCTTAACTAATCTAAACCACTTTTCGTAATTGCATAAGTTGATTTCATGGCGCAGCATCTTCCATATATCTTGTGTGAATAATATGGGTGAAAATGGAAATCTAAATTCGGAAAATTGATGAATACGATTATCCCCCATAAATCTGCTAAACCATTCTTCCATTTCCAACTCGGATGGTTTGCTTGCACGCGTGTAGGTTTGTAAAAAATCCAAAACTACTTTATAGTTTGTATACTTTTCGTCTTCGTTAAAGTACATTATAATACTTAATAGGGCTTTATAGATTTCATAATAGTACACATTGGATGAATTCCATAACTTATTAACATATTTCAATAATGATTCAGTATCTTTGATCATAGTTACAACATTTAAGCATTTTTCGACCAAGCACTGTTCATTATTTTTTAATACCAAGTGTCGTTTTCCCATTGAATCTGTATGAATTTCAAACTCCGGCTCCCAATTCGATATTAAATTACCAAGATATGTTGAATAATAAGTTTTCGGATCGAGGTGGTAATCATTGCAAAATTCAGTAATTTGGTCCACGTTAATTTCACCCTGCTTAATTAATGATCCCAAAATTTTCTTCTCTTCAAAGTTATCGCAAAAGTCCTTATAAGTGGTTGCATAATTTCCGTGCAATGCTCTCCACCATTTAATATCAACCATAACGGCGTTAAAGTCGGACAAACGCCGTGCAGTCTCAATAATAACTTCACATTTATTAATATTATGTCTGTATGCACTTAAAGCATCATTGATTATAGTTAGCCTTTTCTTCTCGGGGAAGAATGATAGTAAGGTGTATGCAATATCACTATCAGTCGTTTTTGCGGCAAGAACTTTTGAGACCAATTTATTCACGCACAATCGCAAAAAATCCTGAGTGTTTGAAATCCTTTTATTATCACCCCGCATATATAACGACACTTCCAATGCGGAAATTAACTTTAGCATGGTCCAGTAATTGCGTTCACTTACAATGGACGGTTGCAAAACTTTGAATTTATTAGTCAAAGCTGTTGAAAAACTTTCCTATAATTGAAAATTATCTAATAGCAACTTAAATCCAAATTAAAGCAATTATTTAAACAAACCTTTGATTCTACATCAAAATTATTTTCCTCGTTGATCAGACCGTCAAACGTTATGTATTCCAAATGTTCTAATACCGTATCATTTGCCGCACTTACATAGTCAGCATATAGTTCGAAAATTACATTTATTGCATTAACTGATGCCTTGCAATCCTGATATCGTAATCCCATCATATAGGTTGCACATGATGCCCAATTACATAAATGAATGATACCAACTTCCCCATCGGAAAGGAGCAATGTTTTTGCCATTAATCTCCTAGCAGCAACTAGGCAATGCACGCGATTTTCATTATCAAACGCAATTAAATCCTTTTCATCAACTGTAGCATTAAATAATGTTCCATCAAGATCATTTGCTTCTAAACCAGCGTATTTTAAAATCATACTAGTCATCAAGCACATTGCCTTCATATCGCTTCCGTTCTTAATCATGTATAGGGCGGAACTGTGCATAAATGATAAATCTTTTGTCTTCTTGCAAATTTCGAAAAGCATTACTTCCGGTGTAAGTTGAAGTCTTTCAGCATATTTCAAAATGCGGAACATAACTTCATTAAAATTTCCATTTACGCTATAAATTTCATCCAATTGGTCAACAATTATTCGCATAACGGTTACTCGGTTTGATTTCAACGCGCTCCAAACTTTCGCAATTTGATATTCAGATGGCATATCGTTAAATAATTTAAGATAATTTATATTCAGTAAAGCAAAAGATGATTCAATTTCATCACCCGCCAATTTTTCCATTAAACGAACGACGTTAAGAATGTTTGCCCTATATTCGCGCTATAACACATTCAACATTAGCTGTTATTAATTATGTTGGAATTCACTTACGTGCAATACGAATGCATTGATCAATCTTGGGATGTACTGTAATATCTCTTGAGGTTTTAAACCACGTACCAAATCAAGCGCTTTTGTCATAGCATTCTCCTTAATAAAATGCACCAACAATAAGAAATTTGCTTCTGCCCGGCACTCATCGCTCAAAATTAATGCCGATATATCTTCAACAATTGTAGGTTTTTTGCATTTAAACATGCGTTTGAAGAAGAACACCTGCGATTACAAATAATTGTATAAACATGTTTTAAAAACTTTAACCATTCTTACATCTTTGTTAATTGAGGATACACTCATATTGCTCATTGCATATTTATCGAACACAATATATGACGGCTCATTACGTATTTCGATTTCGATTGCTGGTACGAGTGGATGATTGTACTTGACTGCTTCATTTATCATTTTTCTGATGTTTTCGGTCCATGGCTTCTTTCCCAATTTTAAAATATCTAACAATACCTGTAATTTCATCTCAACCGCATTAACGCAACGCCAAATGGGCTCAATATATAAACCCCAAAACTTTTCCTCCCATTCAACAGTCATTTTTCGAATTTCGCTAATAAATATTTCATCCGCATTGAATCCATTTGCAGTCATGAACTTGATTAAGTACTCCTTCAAAAAGGTTTCAAGACAGCTGATATTAACATTAAGTGAATGCACAAGCATAGCACCAGGACCCTAAAAGGTGCAATATATAATATATTTCATATTGCATCATTTATATATACAAACCTGAAGGCATGTTGACAACGGCAAATAAATGTTGTAGTTGTTTTTCAATTCCAGTATTGTGTCTAAACAGTTTTTAACTTTTAGCAATTTATTCATGTTTGCCTTATAATCAACATTTATGCGCCCCGAAATAACAAGTGCGTGATCAGCCAGGTGGTTATTCAAAATATCAATAACTTTTGTAAGAAAATCAATAGCGCATTCTGGAAATTCATTTTCTCGTCGGTGAGCTTCCATGCAATGTATCTTACCAATGAACTTCTCAACAAAGACGGAAAACATTGACGGCAAATGTAATAAAGTATTTGGAATCATTTGATACAAGAATGAAATATATAAATCATACTGATATTTATCCAGATATTTCAAAATTGCATTAATGTTTGTTTCGGTAAAATCTTTCTTCTCTAAATTAATTAGCAAGACAATTGAAGATTGCATATTGTTGGTCTATAAAATAATATACATATATATAGCAACTTGTAAAAATTAAGATAAATAATACTTACTCGCACTTTGCTAAGAGATGCGATAAGTAATTCAAATAGGTTTGCATTTGAAAATGTTTGCCAACTGGACATAGTCACTTCCTCGAGTTCGCAACGTTTCAAAGTTTTAAATGTATTATATCTGGTAATTAGCTTTGAAAGATTGCTCGATGTTTTCGCAGAATCCTTCTGAAAAACCATGAGAGTTACAAAAAATATTGCATTAATAAGCGGATTATTACTGGAAGTTCTAAATCCATAGCGTAATATATAAGTTTTTCCATGGCGGCTATTGATGGATATTGTATATTCATACAGCAATCTACTTTATAGGTAGTATCATCAATGCTATTAAGTAATGTAATAATTATATCGACATCATCATCAGTACATGCTACCTTACGCATGAAAACATTTAATTTTGCCTTATTGATGAGCAATAAATCCAGTCCATTCTCCAGACAGTATTTCTCCGCATCATCAAATAAGCCCTCATTAATTAATCGTTGTAAGCGGTCTTCAGGCTTTGTCTCCAGAATTTGATAGACTTCAATGGCAGATAACGCTTTTGTAACGTATAGCTGATTTGTGTCATCTTCCTTGTTTGTTATTAGATGTACAATTTCATCATCATTTTTTAAAACGTACATATCCTCTCCTTTGTAATAAGACAATTTCAAAATTTGTTTCCCAGATGTGTCTTTAACTAGATGATATATGAAAGATTGTTTTGGTTTTGAGTAGTAACTAAAATCCAAGACATTTGTGTAGTCTATATTTTGATAGAGCAAGTTAATGGTATTAATTCTGATTAATGTATTATCCTCCATCAAGCATAGGAATACTCTGAAAATCATCATATATATATAAAACATTCCACTTGAATTTTAAAAAATCATACAATTTGTTTTCAGGCCATATTTTCTGTAATGCTAAATCATTCCACTCTCCCTCATCCAATAAATTCTCACTAATATCATACAAAAGTATCTTAGTGCTATATGCCAAAATCTTCCCATTAAAATATGAAGCACATCTTATATCACATGTAAAATCAGTAATTAATTGCTGATGTATCAACATATTAGAATCCACTGTAATTCTGAAAACATTTTCAATTCTACTTAATTCTGCTTCAATAGTAATATGAATAACTACTTGAATAATTTTCCTCCTACAGTTAGAACAAACCAAGAAGCATCGTCTTGTTCTAAATATATTCCAACAAAGGATTTCGGATGAATATTGACAATATCACCAAGTTTACTGCAAACAAACTCATCTTAGCAATGCAAAAACTAACTGAAATAGAAAATTCATACCATTTATCCATAATCATCATTTTGCTTAAATCAATAGAGTATAAATAACCATTAGAGGAACCAACAACAGCAGTGTTTTTAAAACATGAGAATGTATCTAATGTATCATCAAATGTGATGTTACCATCAACATTTATAGTTGGCTGAAGAACTACATTCCAGAATAATTTATCGACAATTAAGTACAATTTATTGTCACATATTTGGGAAGATATGGGAATATTTTCAGCAATTTTACCATTAGTCTAAAAACAATTTGTTACCTCCCAATTTACGAAAAATTGAACATACATACCTCAGAAGTATCCAAAGATAATATTCGTTGTGAGGCAAATAATTCATTGTCTGAATTCTCAAAATCTACAGAATTGAGTTTATGTCTATTTATCGGCTTCAACATGATGCTATTTGGTATCGGCTGTGAACTGTTGAACTGCTGTAAACAATTCACTTTAACGGTTTCAGTCGGCTTGAGCCAGCTTGAGCAGTTTTGATTTCAACGACGTTTTAGTGACAGTTTACATCAATATAATAGCGAATAGTATCGAATAGGTACGACAATCTAGCTGGCGACTTTAAGCGCTCAATATTTCTAATCGTTTAATTATTAAATATAAATTAATAACAAATCCTCGACTAAAAATCTATATCATTAATGACTATAAATTTATATTAGTATAATCAGGTTGGTTTACTTGTGGATATATATTATAGGCAACAGTGCACACATTGATAGTAAACACATGTTTCAAAATACAAACACTTATGCACATATGTCGCGCGCATCAGTAGTGCTGGTTGAGGTTTGTGTCAGTGACGCTGGCTACCTGGTTATAAACTATTTTGTTTTAATCAGTGCTTATTTTCTTATATTACAAAAGTTTTGTGAATTGAACAACATAAATAAGCCCAATGAAGTGCAATTTAATGTAAACGGTTACATTTTATAACAGAAACGCTGACATTTTCTAAGATCAACATATTTTACGAACATAACCCCGATTATATTGTTTAACAAAAATGAGTGGCTCGCGAAGACATGACCCTAAGCAGGTGCCTGACCGGTGGCTTCACTGCCCTCGTAAATCATCAGACCTTATAAACCAGAAGTTCTTGGCATTTAAAGCACCACTTAGTTCAAATTTTGATGAAAGAGTGCCTAAAGATTGCCAGTTTCATCCTGAGATGCTACTTGACATATGCAAGCTTAAAAAGGTAACTCCAATGTTTCCCTAGTATCTTGAACTAATATCACATGTATTTCAGATCAATATAGGGTTATGGATAGACCTCACAAACACCACTCGCTTCTATGACAAAAATATCATTGAAAGGAATAATATTATATACCAGAAAATTCAATGTAGGGGTCATGGTGAAACACCAACTATGGAGCAGGCCAAGCTCTTTGTCAAAATTGTGTCTCAGTTTATTGCCAATAATCCTTTAAAACATATTGGTGTGCACTGTACACATGGTTTTAATCGTACTGGTTTTATGATTGTGTCATACCTAGTTGAACATGAAGATTACTCATTGCCTGTGGCTCTTAATATGTTTTCAAAAATGCGGCCACCAGGCATCTACAAAGAGGATTATTTATTAGAACTATATCAACGTTTTGATGATGTTGAAGATACTCCCCCAGCACCAAGTCTCCCTGATTGGTGTTTTGGTATGTAAGTTAGGCTTAGCTCAAATCCATTATAATATACTTGATTATTTATAGATGAAGAAAGCAGTGATGCTATCCAAGATTACTCTCATCAAGATACATCTAGTACATCGACAGATAGTAAAAAAAAAGCAGTTAGGACAAAAATAAAGAATGCAAAGTTTATGGATGGAATACCAAATGTACATCATTTTACTGAACTTCCGAAAGCTCATGATCTTCAATTACAAGTACAAAGAATGTGCAAATGGAAAGAGTAAGTGGTGTTTTTCTTTATAACAATTCTTATATCAAATACTACAATTGCAGTAAAGGTTTCCCTGGTTCACAGCCGGTCTCAATGGATAAGAACAATTTATGCTTCTTAGGTTCTAAATCTTATCGTGTATCTTGGAAAGCAGATGGAACGCGATACATGATGCTGATTGACAAAGCTAATGAGATTTATTTCTTTGATCGGGATCACAGTGTCTTTAAAGTAGAAGGATTACGTTTCCCCTGCAGTGGGAATTTACGTGACCATGTTCAACATACATTAGTTGATGGGGTATGGACTCTATGAATTCATTTTTTGCCTACAACCAAAAACTATATTTCTAGGAAATGGTCATAGATAAAGTTAATGGCAAAGATATTCCACGGTTTTTAGTCTATGACATCGTTACATTTCAGTCGGAGGATGTTAGTCATTTTCATTTTTATCCAGATCGGTTAGAAATTATAGAAAATGAACTCATTAAACCTCGATACGCAGCAATGGAAAAAAATATCATAAACAAATCGCTAGAACCGTTTAGTGTGCGTAATAAACAATTTTGGGATATTACACAGACGGCCAACCTACTTGGAGAGAAGTTTGCTGCCCAGTTATCGCATGAGCCGGATGGTTTGATATTTCAACCATCCAAAGAGCCGTACATGCCTGGGCGATGTCTTTCTGTCTTAAAGTGGAAACCATTAAGTTTGAATTCTGTTGATTTTCGCTTAAAAATTATCAATAAAACAGGGATGGGGTAAAATCTAGAACTTACTCGTCTTAATTTTGTCATTACATATGATGTTCTGTAGGCTCGTTCCTTGCAAAGAGGGCCAATTGTTTGTGGGCCAAAGAGATGACCCATTCGGTTCAATTAAAATAACAAAAGACATTAGAGACCTTAGCGGTAAAATTATTGAATGCAAATATGAAGACGGTCAATGGAAATTCATGAGAGAACGTACTGACAAGTCGTACCCAAATAGTTTTAATACAGCAGCAGGTACGAAGTGATAACAATGATTCTCAAAATAATATTATGTTATTTTAGGTGTCTGTGGATCGATAAAAGACCCAATTACGAAAGAGAATCTTTTATCCTATATCGAGTATGTAGAAAACCAACGGAATAGAGATGCTAGCGTAATGCCACCACCGCAAGCAAAACGTATGCGCCGATCATAATATTAAGGTAACGTTTTTCACATAAGTTATTATGATGTAAATTTATTGAATGCAAAGATAAAATAATAAATATCTTAGTAATTAATACTCCATTATTTTCAGATGTTAGAATAGAAGTTAAATTTTGGACATTGTTTCTTTATATTGCCAGCAATGGGTGGCTTCATCATATTTTATCTTCTGTTCTTTGGTAAGTTTATTCAAGTGATGACACACATTCACAGCGGCGGCTTGCTGAAGGTTTTCCGGTGTGTTGAAATAAATTTCCTTGACGAGTTCATCAGCGCTGAATAATTTATGGCTGCTCGCGTTTAAAGCGTTCAGTATTTGCGTTTCACGCTGATTCCGATGATCAATGTAATATGTAATGCGTTCAACTGGATCATTGATGATATTTCCATGGCCAGGATATATTACATCGGGCTTCATGTCCAAAATTGTTTTTAAGGAATTCATGTAGTCATGCAAATCTTCAAAAACTGCTGTTCCTTCGCCCAATATGCAATCTGCGCTAAATACTGCGTTTTCTTCGAGCAACTGAAACACTGCGTGGTCAGTGGTGTGACCAGGCGTGTGCACAACGCGAAGAGTTGCGCCTTCAACTGAAAACTCCTGGCCATCCTTGAAATGATCGTATTTTATTTCATTGTCCTCCTCTCTTGGGAACTTCCACACTTGGCAGAATTCTTGAACAAAATTGTTATTATTTATCAAAGAAGCATTCAATAAAACTTACTGCTATTTTCTAAGTTTAAGACATCATGTGCGCCTCCAATGTGATCGTGATGCCAATGCGATACAAAGATGTGCGCAAGATCAATTTTATCATATTCCAGGACGCTCTTTAAGTGATTTATATATTGAGGAACGCCTGCGTCTCCCGTATCCAAAAGAATTCGCCTAAAATTACAGTTATTTAAAGTTTCCCCTACTCTTGCTTCAAGGACGAATTGGTAATGCGCGCATTACAGCTGTTACAATTCATGTACGTAGAAGTTATAAATCACACGAAAAAAATTGTTTTTACCTTCTGCCAGTCCCAATTATATATGTGTTGGTACCTTGTAGGGTCATTGGACCTGGATTGCATCCCAAAATCCGTATAATTCGCGAGGAAATTCGAGTTACGTTTGGAATAACCTTAGCCATGTTGTACGTCGTCGGACGCGTATCGTAGGTATAAAGTGTATCCGCGTTGTCTGCCACCATGACCACTGCTGATAATGCAACACCTATTTAATATCTCGAATGCGTTAAGTTCGCTTGTTTGTTTTCTCTGAAATGAATATAATTGTGTGTAGTAGCTCATTATATAGTTTTTTAGCGTTGAAATAAGCAGCTATTATAATCACTATTGATTTTAAAATCTCTTATTCCATGGTACAAGCAGTCCGGTATTAAATAATACCGCTACTACGCATATTCATATTTTTCTTAAGCGCGAAGCGATTGAACGGTTAGTACGTTCCTCGAAGAGGCGCATAAATAGTATTATCAGACAATTACAGTCTGTATTCAGGAGTTTGTTAAGGAGCAATAAGGATCTCTCAAACGCTTAACAGTTGGAGTTTTTTCCATCCTCTTCTGATAATAGAAAGATTGATTCCCTTGATGTCTGGCGTATTTACAACATTGCTTTCCATGTTCACTATGAACTTTACACTTCTGCTATTTATAAATTAAACGTAAAATATTGAATGGAAACAAATATTGTAAATTCCACCCACGTCTTTTGTTTATAACGTCAATTAAATATACGTTGGAAACACTTACTATTTGTTATTCTTCAAAAGTTTGTTCATGTAGCTCTACTTTTTATGTTTAAAATAATGCTAGTTTCATTAAACATCACGCGCTTTTATGGCGGCTGAAATCATTTATCTGCAACTAATCGCTGAACGCACCAGACAGCTAATCTACACAATTCGTAGTTAATTCATTTTTTGAGGTCAATATTCAAATACAAGTTACCAATATGATACATAAAAATCATTAATTTAATTGTACATTATTGATATTTGATTATTCGTCAATCACTGTACCGGATTTTATTAATGCTGCCTCTCGTTTTATTTCTTATCAAATGCAGTGGACCGAAACGTTCAGTGTACTGTGTGTTCCTGGATACAGCTTTTCTTTTTCTATTAATAATGCAGTGCTTTTAAAAGATTTACTCTAGTAATTACATATAATTGTATATCTCAACTCCAATTAGTAAATATAATCAAATTTTTTGGATAAACATAATAAGTTTAATTATAATTTTTTATACTCTTTAAGATGCAAATTCAAAGTTCGATGACGGATATAAACGACACATTTACACTAATGATTAGACATATTATTATTGCGCATTTTGTTTACAAACAAACGATCCACTTTATCAGTTTAAAACACATTTAATATTTCTTAAAAAGAAGATTTTAAATAAACACGCATACAACACGCTAGTCCGCGTTGACCTCGCATCGACTAAGTCTGCAATTCAAAATAAACAATATTTTCGGCAACTACTTTTATCACAAAGTTATATGTACTTGACATTATTTCAGAATTTCCATCGAAGATGCGGTTTGTTTCCTTTTGAGATAAAAAAGTAAATATTATTCAATTATTCTTAAGTCTACTGTCGTTTACTACTGCAATTGCATTGTTTCGTACGATTCTGTCGCAGGCATTGAACTTCTATGTAGGCAATTAGATAATTCAGTCGTCGGTACGGACTCTCCATATAGGTGATGGGAAAATTCAATAATCGGATGACGCCCTTGAATATGTACACTTGCATTAATTTAAATATCTAACGACTGCAGCAATTAGCTTCATTTTTACACTAGCTAAAATATTATTAAATTCTTGATCAGTCATTCAAACCGCTTATGTATTTCATTCAAATTTAATTAATTACTCTTACGTTGATGTTTACGCATAAGGAGTTCGTGACCCATCGAGTACGTTCGGTATGGGTTCTTGCTCGAAAAGTTCAGTCACAGGTACGGACTCTCCATATAAGAAAAAGAAAATTCAGTGCAAATGCATCATAATTATATGACATTAATTTGAATATCACGAAAACTATTGCAATAACTTTCTATTGTTAACTGGAAGATTATTAAATTATTGATGATTAAACATAGAATTAACACTAATTGACAATAACTTCCCAAAATGTTACGAGAAGTAATTGATATGTTTTAACATTGAGTTTATTTTATGCTATCAATCTAAAGTGAATAAAACCAGGAAATATTGTTATACTTGGAATTAATTCAGATTTTCCATTAAAGATGCGGTTAAACAAGCTATTAAAATACAATTATTCATTTGATTAATAAACCGATAGCATATTCCATTATGTGCACAGGGGTTTCTTACAATTGTGCAAATTCTGTAATATTTTATAATTATATAAATATTTATTTTGCAAACAACACAATTGACAATGCATGCATGCATAATATCATTGCCTTAAACATTTACAAATCATACATTGTTTTTCTCTACAAAGAGAAACATAAAAATACCGCAAACATTTATACAACTATACAATTTAGCTATAGTCCCAGTGTTATAAATAATGAGCGTCTCTTTCCAGTCTGCATATCTCCTTGTACTCATTAGTATTAAAAGTTCTGTGTGGTAGTTAAAAGTTTACAACAAGTTTCTCCAATTACAATATATTAAATCGAAGGACGTAAGATGTGGTCATTCATAATAGTATTGTATTTATCCGCAATTAGCAATGCGCAGTATTCTTCGTCGGATTGGGAAGATAACTCAGTTGTGCCGGAAGTAATTGACTGCGAACCTCCTGAAGTATTACAATTATATTATCGTGAAAGCAACAAATGGGCCACATTGGGAAATATTCTATTTCCGAATGACACAGTTAAACATCCAGAATTAACATGGACAAGTAAAAATGGTGCGTTTTACACACTTTTAATGGTTGATCCTGATGCGCCAAGTCATGAGGATCCATATCTAGCTCAGTGGAGGCATTGGTCAATTGGAAACATACGAAACAATGATCTAGATCGTGGCGACGTATTATCAGGATATATTGCGGCTGCACCTCCGAAAAATACTGGTCTTCATCGCTTCGTTTTCCTCATATATAAACAGCCACACAGAATTAAGTTTGATGAGGAACGTATTCCTAGTACATCAACTAAAACGAGGCCACATTTTAATGTAAGAGATTATGCTTCTAAATACAATTTGGGTGAACCAATTGCTGGTAATTTCTTCCAAGCTGCATACGATGATAACGTTCCTGCTATAGCTGCAACATTTTCCGATTCATAAACAAAGAGAATCGACATTGCACAAATTATAATTGCGTAAAAATAATATCAGTTCTGTTATAGTATTCACTTGATTTTTCAAGTTCAGTGTAATGTAAAAATATACTGATATATTTTTTTATTATTTAGTTGCCTAATTGTTTATAAAGTTTTGGCACATAATTATCATATTTAGCGCAAAAAAAGTTACCCGCAACAGGCTTTCCCAATTTATACTTGTCCGCAAACTTTTGAATCCGAAACTTTCCTCTGTTCTTTCCAGAATTGTTCTTTAACTTTGGTTGGTCACATTGAATGCGACCATTCTGTTTATAAATTAAAAATACATAGCGATGAAGATTTGTTCCTTCAGGAGGACCAGCTCCAATATATTCACTTAAGGTCTCTCCTGCAGATATATTATCGTCAGGTATATTGACTACTAACCAATGATGCCATTCACGAAATTTTGGGTTTTCACGACTAGGCGCATCTGGATCAACCATTGCTAATGTGTACAATGTACTGGAGTCTGCGTCCCATTTGACCATGGGCATATCTTTGACTTGTGTAGGTGTAAGGACATTTCCCATTTTTGCTTCATTACTTCCTGGATAATTCACGGATGCTTCTTTTGGCGGAACAACATCAATTACATCTGGTACAATTCCTTGCTTTTCCATCTCTTCAACGCGCACGTATATTAGAATAGCGCAAAAAGTTAACAAAATCAGATTTTGTTTCATAGCACACTTGATTTTGTTGCAATTTTCTTGCCATTTCATTAAATATTTAGTTTACTTGATTATGCTTATTTTTGATTTAGAATGTAATCCTTCATATAATTACAAATAATTTTCCTGCGTTTGGCTTATAATAATATAAAGTAAATAAGTAGAAAATACGAATTGTTGTCTGGAAATTGGATGTGCATATATTTATTAATATTTCGAACACTATAAAAGATTTAAAGCTAGTTATACATTTGTTTAACTGGTAATTTTCTTATTGCGTTCCTCAACGTAGGAATCCCATTCTGCCTTATAAAAGTTTCCTGCCACCGGAGTGCCCAGACCGTGCTTCTCAGCAAATTTCTTAATATTAAAATTAAGACGATGCTCGCGTGAAAATTGACCAGATTTGGGTTCATCAAATGTCAATTTTTTAGATTGTTTAAACAACAAAAAGATGTAACGATGTTTATCTGTTCCTTTTGGCGGTCCTGAACTCATAAATGCCGCAATAACTTCGCCCTCAGTGAGTTTATTTCCTGGAATATTTACAACCAACCAATGTTTAACTTGACCAAATTTGGGTTCCTTTCTGCTCGGAGCATCTGGATCTACCATAGACAACGTATAATAAGTATCCTTCTCAGCTTCCCATTCAACGCTAGGTTCATCCTTTACTTCTGTGGGAGTCAAATCATTTCCAAGATCGACATTTTTATCTTTTCCAAAAGTAACCTTCAGTATCTTCGCTGGTGTGCTATCAATTATTTCTGGGACAATTCCGTCTTCTTCCATTTTCTATAATATTTATAAAAAAGGTTAAGGAATTAAGTGACGTTAACACATACCTTTAGATTATGCGCTGTATGTTCATGTCCCGCATGACATGAAACAAAATTCACATTTGCGTAAACTACAAGGAAAAGCGTAACAGAATATAACGAGCGCATTATGCACATCTGGTTGCGACAAATTTCTATTTGAATTTAACTCTTTTCTTTTATGGTTGAACTAAATTGATAGGTATAAGTAGGTGTAAGAAGTAAAAGTTGTTTAACCACTTTATACGTTACTACGATTGATGTATACCAAGTTTGGTTTGATATTGAATTCCATGCAGCAGAAACACGTTTATATATTCTTCGAATCTAGGTAATAAGAGTATTTGCGGTTATCCTGTAGCCATGTAACGATAAAATATATAATTACAACTTTTTCTATGCAGTTGAATGCATGGCTGATTAGTTAGTGCGTATATTTTTTCTCTAGCAAACGTTTTTAAATGGGATGCATTAATTCAAGAAGTAAACACGTACATATTTAAAATATAATTTTTATTAATAAAATCAATTCTTTTGTAACCATAATGCTATTCTAGTAAATGAGCAAATTCATTTAAAACGGTAACATTATCATAATGCGTACGTGCAAAAATAATTAATATGAGACACTGTTGAACATTTATAATTAAATATCACGTAATGTAATATCACACACACTTTTGCTGCTAATATTTGTAATTTCTCTTTAAATTAAACTTAAATTTATTGCAAAATAATTCTAATATGAGATGAACTTAAACTTATTAAAGTAGATTGCAAATACAAATTTCCTATAAATGCGATTCAACGTAATGCCCTGTAGGTCAATCCCTTGGTCGATATTGAGTAATGTGATGGTAACTGAAAAATACAAATACCATATTTAGATAATAAGCAAGTACTTCATGTGTAAAAAAAAAGAAATAGAATAATCACACCCAAAGAAAAGCAAAGAAAGACAAGACAGCGGAAATCAAGCAGTTACATTGTTAGCATTATAATGGAAATGATAATCACAATATTTAAATAATTGGTTAGTGTTTACCCCATTTGATACTTGATAGGGATTAAGACGACTGTGCAGGCACCCGCATTTCACGCCTTCGTCAATCCTGAGTCTATATGGAGAACATAAAATAACGATCACAAATTATGGCATTCACAAAAAACATGAAGTAATTATTAACCATCATATAGTTAGTATGTAATGAAAACACTTCGCATACATACCGTGGCCCCTATTCGCGACAAGTATCTGTTACGAATGTGGAAGTCTGAGCTTGGCATCAATGAATTATTTGGATCATAATTCGGGTCATTCTGATGTTCACTACTGCTGGTGTCATTTGCGTTATTAATCCTAAAATGTGTTAAATTAGAATGTGTCCATACAGGAAGTAGATTCCCTTTGTGCTTACAATAATTCGTCTCGATTCCGTTCGCGCTGACCTGGTGTCATATTCAGTATACCACCGCGACAATTGTCAAGTGCCCACAATATTAATATTGTTACAAGAGCCACTCCTAAACTGGCTGTGAAAAACATTTCTACCCAGAAGTATCCACCTTTGTCCACAATGACGCCGGCAAGAATTGATATTACGGCCAGTCCTAAATTTTGTACAGCTTGGCAGCTAAAAATTATTGAAAGGTGTATTATCATGCTCATAACACATTTGAACTTTTTTACATGCCATATGCAGTTCCCAACTGATACTCCGGAATAATCAGAGCTACCAACGGCCATAGACTGCTGGCTAGCGTTGAATATGATAGACCCATCAAAACCATCCCATAATAGGGATTCCAATCCAACAAAATAAGCATTAAATGAGCAGCCATTGTCAAAATAATAGATACAACAATATAAATAATATTCTTTCCGGTTTTATCAATAAACAAGCCAAGTATCGGTGATGCAATGGCGGATATAAGATAAACGATACTATTAACCAAATTGGCTTGCGACGGAGTAAAGTGAAACTTGGTAATGAAGAAATTTCTGAAAAAATACTCATTTGATATTGGTAACTAATACTATGGACTAGTCAATACATACTTTCCTAATGCAATAAATGGGAATATCGCCACGTAGAATGCTACACATATTATGCTCACCAACCAAAAAGTGGGTGGAAATGTAACAATATCGCTTAAGCGCGCAACCTCTTCTGTCTGATTATCATTCCGACGTAAAATACGATCGGCCCGTTTATCCAAACATCCCAAAATTAATGAGCAGAGCATCGAGGCCACACATGTAGTAGTCGCTAAAAAGACACATAATTAAATTATTTATTCAAAGTTAAAATGGAAAATTTACCCAAAAAAATAACAATGCCTAAACATTCAGCTCCACTGTAAGATTTATGTACCCATGTATAAACTGATTCCATTACCCAAAAATTAACTGCGCTTCCAACGCGCGCACAACTTAATTGCAAACCAAATACCATATTTAATTCTTTGCCTTTGAACCATATTACCGCATAATTATTCTGCGCAACAGCTAGCGACTCGCATCCAATACCAAACAAAAAGCGTCCCAATATCATCAACCAAAATTGATCAGTCCACACGCCTATTGCAAAAACCACCTGCCCTATTAATGTTATCAACATGTATATATTGGTTCCCAATCTGATTCCAAACACACGATCAATTAGAAATCCTCCAATAAAGCATAAAATCACATTTGGCCATGAGTATAGTGAATAAAGCAGCGTAAACTGCGTGGTTGATAAACCCAAATCACTGGAGAAATAGTCTATTAACGCCGCTGGGTTATCATAACAAAAGTAGGAACCTAGAAAACAAATATTTGTATCAAAGATAAGAAGACTTCCGCATTTGTTGCTGCACAAAGGTCACACAACAATTGCATGCATTCTCAAGATTTAGCGCAAACACTCACCAAAACCCATGAAGCACATAAAGAACAATGCGATAAAGCGATGACCCTTTCCTGCAGGATGGGAAAAAGAATGTGCACAGCCTGAAGGCTCTTCATCTTGATCTTCAAGGCGGCGATAACTTTGATCCGACATTGATGTCCCAGCAGCTGGCTCCTGGATATTACCATCGCCTTCTAATACTTTCTGTACCATTATAAAAATGTGTGGCTATGTTGCGTAAATTGAAACAAATGCGTCGTCTCGTAATACTTGATGAACAATATATGCGCTCTAATTGCATAGAACAACAAAGTACAATTAGTCATTTCTGAAATCGGGACAAATAATGTGACCAATACCTTTGTGCTTAACTGGACGTCATTTTAACGAGCGAATAATCCGTGTCGTATCACTGAGGTTTGTTATTCTAGTGTGTCGTTACTTCACGTTTGTTAAAGCACATATTAAAACACCAAATACAGCTTGTTGCATTCGATAACACACGAGTCAGCTGTTTGTCGAACTACGAGTCTCTCATCAATGTAGTAAAACGGACGAGCGCGCACTGAGCCCCGTCGAGCGCACATTGAATGAACTCGCAATATGTATAACGGAGAAGCAAGACAACACAAATATGTATTTTGTTAGTAAACAAATATTTTGCTCAAATCCGCGATTAACGCATGTTATTATTGATTAAGCAGTTGTGTTCTTGCATGGATATACATACAGATCCACCGTTTTTATCACATTGCGTAATTGCATAATAACTTTATCAAGTTAATTAGTTTATAACACAAGAAGCACGTGATTATAGCTTTTGCATTAGTAATAATTCTATTAATAATATTGCACGCATTTATAAGTTGATATGTAGTTATTATTAAACTATGAAAAAAACTGTGCGCTAAATTTGCGCGCTTTTTAAAGTTAAGGAATATATACAACCGTATTTACGAAGCGCGAGTTTTCGAAATATTTGTGGATGCTTAATCAAAATGCGATTAATCATTATCAATTTTGATTGATGATTCCAAATGATGATGTTTTTCAGTAAAACATTCGAAAACGTGCATTCGTAAGCGTATGCTCCATGTACGTAAACGAGAACAAAGAGTGATTTCAACAATCGCACGCGAATCATATGACTTGCGGAACGTAAATGCACGTGACATGATTTTGCCTTCAGGCGCGCTCGTCGTTTGCGCCTCGTTTATTAATGTGAATAACGCAGCGATTGCCTGCTTGCGGCTGTAAGTTTGGCAAGTGATTTTCTCATAATTATCATGTGTGCAAGTGCAGCATTCGCTCAAAATCGCATGTAATATAGGTGCTCATGACTATTACGCGCTGCGTGTGCATCGATAGTGCGTGCGTGCATCGATAGTGATTGAAAACAAATGTCTATAATCTACATAGTTGTACTGTTTGTGAATTTATTTGTTTCCGTCGCGTATTGTTATTCATGGAAATTAGTTGTGCTATTGTTGTTTACTTAAGTGCAGACCCATGTCATGTCCATGGCCCTTATCAATAAATTATTCTCATCTCGAAGCCGGAAAACTTCAGCGCCCGCTAACAGTATTAACAATAAGTCTTCGAATAATCAAAACAACTACTGGTAAGTTCTATGAGCAAGAATTCAATCAAACTATTCCAAATCAAAATTGTTATTACGACATAATCGCGCGTAACGAGAATTTTCCTATCAAATTGGTACTATCAGCGTAAAAATATGGTAAATGCGGTGGCAAATAACAACGTTAATATCCGTTCGTACAATCATACAATTCGTCAAAAGGTGCTTATATCAATGTCTCATCGGCACATGCGAAAAACAAAATCACGTGTTGTTTATAAATAGCACTTGCGTTTTTGCATGGTATTCAGCGTGATCGGTGACTCTCTCATGAAATTATCTTATGTGTACATAGAAATCTAATTAAATTATTGGGAAGCGAAAATTAACGAGTATTTTTTTTCTTGTTTTTATTGCGCAGCAACAATTTACTTAAGTTTACCGAGGAGCAAGTACAGGTGAGCGTTTTTCGCGAATGTGACTTCCGTGGACGGAGGTTGCTATTCGATTCAAAATCGGTGACTAAAGTATTTCTCGACAATAACAATGCAACTGATAAAAATGCAACCAAACAAGAACATCAACATTATATTGAAATTGCCGATGGTTATGGGTATATTGTAAGTTTACAGAGCGCGTGATCTGTTGCAAATGTATGACTGTAATTGTTTGTTTACAGTTGTCTAAGCCCAGTAATGATTTGGCACATTTGCGAGAAATGGTTTTTGGGACAGTGGCTATGTCGTTCCGTGGAACCGTATATAAAATTCATAATTTATCACTTCCACCACGACTGATATTTTCGCAAGTATTTTCTAGTCCGCGCGTTAGACACCATTCGCAAATAACTGCAAGTCTTGATGATTCTTCACCCGCTTCGGGAAGCTCTCAAACGTCATGCAGTGATCAATCAACTAGTGATCAATTAAGTACAGCCAGTGATACGGTTCTATTGCGACATAGGATACCGCAAACCTCCCCTTTGGATGTTCCTGCAAGTGTGCCGCAATCTAGTCTCCGATCATCATCTGGTTATGGGGGTGAGTTGTCCACTAGTTCAATAGGCAGTGAACCACGTTCGATGGATTTCAATGAAACCCTTTCGGTTTCGTATAATGAAAATAGCACGCATCAATCATTACCAACATGTATTGGTATGGCAGATGAATGTCGCATGCGACATCGGCGCGCTAGTAAACTTGGAATCACAATTAGTTTGGAACTTACAAAGAACCAAGAAAGGTAAAAGTTATAAATGTATGCTATTGATAAGGGACTATAAAGTTTATGATTGTAGTGAGTTGGAAGTATTTTTAATGCAACACATTGCATTAATCGAATCAATATTGTGGCGCGTTCGGCGAGGTGTTGAAACCGCCTACATCCGACATCAAACTTTTGTGTCTTCCATGTATGAAATTTCCACGACCACTGCTCAATGGTTTTTTGATTTAATCACATGCAGTGATAACAATGTTAATGCGTGGACGCTACTGAGCAACTGTGATATACCCATTAATGTTCATTGTGATTATGCGAGGCATTTATTTACTGAACATAGTAGTGATAATTGTTATTGGCGCACGTTTTCCAAGTTTCTGCGACCGCATCATGACAAACAAAACTTCGTGGAAATATTTATTGGAGATTTGTGTGAACTAGTTGAACACTTTGATGTGAAACACACGAATTTGTAAGTTTCTTACAGTTGAATTAGCGGATTCTCTTAGTAATTTAAAGTGATAGTTTTCTTAGCACGTTACTCACTGGAGTTTTAACTTATCATCTTGGATGGGTAGCATCTGTCCTTCCAAATGAAGAATTAAATATCAAACGTGCTTCAAATCCGTCCGTTCAACAATTATCTGAGTTGTATGGTTGTTTAGGACACCCAACAAAAATAGCACACACCATACTTATTGGAAATAAGAAAGAAGACCTCATCAATAAATTTATCCATATTTTAACGTATTTTATACGTTGCGGGAAAATTCATAGTCGTCAATGCGATCGCGCTAATGTTGAGGCTGAAAATCAGAAAGCAGATGAATTGTTGAAAGCTGATCTCCACAGACCATCTATTGCAATACCACCAACATTAACGAAAAGTGATAAACTTTTATTAGGAGTTCATAATGTAGGATCACCAAAACCAGAAACATTCCACTTGAATGAATCGCCTGTCTTGTCACATTTAACAATTAAAAAGTCAAAAACTTGTTTAACTGATTTGCAAAAGATGCAAGAAATATCAGAACTTAATATTTCCGATGCAACTTCCGAAGATTCAGATGATTCTTCATCTAAAGTTTTATTTGTTCTTGGAGAGAACGAGAAACTGGAAAATATCAATCCGAATGAAAGCACTGCTCCATTTCTCGATAAGGATTTCATTACTAATGACTCTGTTGACTTCAAACCTAGTAATTCATGTACCAATTTAAAAAGTGATGTCACCACTGACAAAACTCCAAGAGCGCAAAGTGAAGAACCACAACAATCATCAAAAGAATCTTCAACTTCGAATGCTACAAAGTTTAGATATGCCGGAGTAAAATTTAACTTTCTGCAACACCCGCAAATATTCGAAAACTACATGAAGAGTAAAAATATAGAACTTGCAAATATGCACATGTTGGATAAGAAAGAATTCTTAAATGACCAGCAACTTCCAAGAGTGGATTTTTCTGATTATGATGCAGCTGGGGATGGAGAAGATAATGAAATTTTGCAAACTCCTTCAAACGCAACTGAATTGGAATTTACTAGTGAATTAGTAATTGATATGCCAAAGAAAGAAACTGCAATTGCAGTGGTCAGTGAAAAGAAAGCAGAGAAAAAAGTTAAAGAGTTTGTGCGACAAACTGTACCGAATACTACTTTAATGTCAGAGCCAAAATTTACTCCTTTAAAGATAATTGACTTTCCAATGCCACCGTAAGTATCAACATCTAATTAATTATATATTAATATTTCAGAATATGTTATTATATTTTAGGTATAAGTATTATGCAAATTCGTGTGCAATCGATTATCAATTTTCCAATACACTATTAAGACCTTGTAGTACGAATTATCTATCAAATTTAGTATTACAAGGAGTATCTAACCCGTCAAAAGATATAAATTATATTGTAAAAAAAGATTTAATCTTATCTGCAAAGCATCCGTTAACGGGTGAAGCTGTTGAAGAGTCTATTGCAATTATGGCAAACGTTGACACATGGTAAATGTTCTCAAACCATGATTTAGTGATATTAATTATTATTTTAAAGGCAGTTAAACGTAATTTCGAGCCATACGTATGTTATCGATAAAAATATTGGCGGCGTGCCAATTGGAATGTCTCAATTGGTTGCTAATATGCTTGAAACATTGTTGCACATGTGGAAATTGAAAACCCCAGCTGAGTTTGTAAGTAGAACTTAAAAATATCATGGAAATGTTTTATTTTTATGTTTTCAGTGCTTGATGCATATTGAACAAAAGTTGCGAGAATTTTGCTTACAATCAAAAGCTTTAGCGCAAATGCTATTGGATACAGAATTTTGCACTATAGAATTGTTAACATCAACTTTAAAATTGGAAGTTAATGATGTGCCATTATTAATGGCTGTCGCCTCATTACATACACCAGAACTTCATCAAAAATATGGTTTGCGATTCCAGTAATGCATATATAAATTTTATGCCAAATTGTGATATTAGGTTTACTATAAAATTACGATGAAATGTAAACAAATTTATAAATTTATCAATGATTCTTGAAATATAATAGTTTGCCAGAACATTTGTCATGTTATATTTAAATGTATTCGCTGCGATTACATTTTAGGCAACTATTTATACATGAAAAAGTAGGTCGACCCAAATGCAATTATTAAAGGTCTTCCGACCTTTAAATGTTTAAAAACAATATAGTATGAATATTTTCATATAGAGGCGTTATGAGCGGAAAATTGTTTGAGCGACACGATGATGTCCGATTAGTTGTTCGTGAGGCGAATGACGTCAAGATAAATGAGTTATCTTCCGTAAACAGTGATATGCAACTAAGGCAATCCCAGGCAATCCCGAGCATCCCGAGTAATGCGCAGACCAACACAGACCTATAAATTTAAAAGGACTTTAGTACGCAGCACAGAACGCACAGAACATATTTTTATATAGTGGCGTTGCATGCGTAAAATCGATAATGGCACGATGATGCCCGACAAGTCACTCCTGAACCAAATGACTTCAAGTTGAATGAGTCATACTCTATTAGGCCAGCTTGGGGATTCCTCAGACCTTTAAAATTTAAAAGGACTTTAGTACCAATGTTCTCCCTTAGGGGCGTTATGGGCGCGATGTCGGGAAAATTATGTTTGCGCGATTTTGCACGAAACACAATCAGCTGTTTGATTCGTTCTCTTTCTATTGATAAAGATGATCTCAAATGGTCTCAACCTGATGTCAACTGTCATTTTGCATTAGTAGTCGTGAATCCTGCCGTAAGTAAGCGGCCCGTTTTAATAAACTTAGTTTATTAAATGTTTACTGGCAAATAGGCATTCAGAATGGTTATATTGTGATTATACGTTAATATATTCCGATTATACATGGAGCATCTTATCAAAGGACGATTTGGGTAAGTGGCGGTAATTTTACATAACTCGGAATTCAGAGGTTATATTTTCGACTGCACTTCTTGTTGTAATTATAGACGAATAGTGATAAGTACATATGCAAATAATCCTTTAAAGTATGGAAGGCATGCAATTCCCAAAAGACACTTTGGGGCCGTTTGGCTTGGACGAGGTGTGGACAGAGCAAGACCATTGCTCATGTCTTATCAAGTTCAGCAGAAACGCCAATATGGGATGCTTATTGCCAGGGCAGTTAGAGGGGTTCTTAAACTACGTTATTTAGTCCTTGGTGGTGCAGTTGGAGGCGGTGTTACTCTACAAAAGGTGCCTTCAAATACACCAGGAGTTTACATGTACATCAACCAATGCTACTTATTTTAGAAATACAATGATTGGAAAGATGGTTTACCTGATATGAAATGGCTTGAAGATGTATTACCAGATAATGACAAATGGCAGCAATGGAGAGGAAATTTAATCCAGTTGAAAGATAATGTCAAAGACAATATTGAGATAGGTAAGGATTCAGCCAATAAGATTGATGTATTAGTATAAGTGTTAAAGATTAGTGGTTGCTTTCTGCTTACTTTGTGAACTCTTTACATAAACAGATCCTAGGTTGAAAGCGCTCACAGAAAACAAATACAAGGAATTTCGTTCTTGGTTTGACCAAAGACTTGATGATGCCATTGCAGCTGCTGAGCAGACCAATGGCCAGAGAAAGCAAATAGGTAAGAACGTCGATGCATCAAAGCTTGAGTACAATCTACAAAAACATTTGGTTCTTTTATTTTATGTTTAAGGTTTCCTTGATCTTCTTTATAATGACGCACAAAGACTGTACTCAGGTATGATGCATCTGGATACGTTTGTGCCCTTTTATCCAGAATTACTGAATCCAAATTTGCACTGTAATAACACTTCACCAATGTATTATTTCTCCAATTTATTTTAATAAACCAAAATGTAATAATTACTCAAACATGAGATGTGGATATATGTTATAGAAGCCAAAGAGGACATCATCAGTAAAACAACCGTGCATGCACTTCCGTTCAGTCAAACTGCAAATTCAGATGAGGCAGTGCGCAGAAAAGCACAAGAGAGATTGGATGGCTTGCAGGATGAAATGATGGCAACACAAATTAAGTATCAGCGTGAACTCGAAAAGCTCGAAAAAGAAAATAAGGAATTACGTAAACAACTCATTCTGCTGCGACAGGGTCGTAAACCTACAAGCAGACAAGTGAAGCGGAGTTTGATCGGTATAAGAATAGCAGTTTTATCAAAATGCTTTACTTTATATTACTCTGAACTCTTATAGATATGTACAGTGAAGTTTTGGATGAACTTGCCGATTATGATTGTGGTTACAACACTGCGGATCAATTGCCGCGGGTCGTCGTTGTCGGCGATCAAAGCAGTGGGAAAACGTCAGTGCTTGAAATGATTGCACAGGCAAGAATATTTCCACGAGGTGCTGGCGAAATGATGACTCGCGCACCTGTTAAAGTCACACTGTCTGAGGGTCCTTATCATGTCGCACAATTTCGTGATTCCACTCGCGAATTCGATCTGACCAAAGAAACTGACTTAGCAGACTTGCGAAGAGAGGTTGAGCTTAGAATGCGAAATAGCGTACGCGGAGGAAAAACAGTCTCCAGTGACGTAATATCTATGACGGTTAAAGGCCCTGGATTACATCGCATGGTGCTTGTTGATTTACCTGGAATAATATCAACTCAAACGACGGATATGGCTTCTGATACACGGGAGAGTATTAAGGCAATGACACAGTCATACATGAGCAATCCAAATGCCATCATTTTGTGCATACAAGACGGTGCTGTGGATGCGGAACGAAGCAATGTCACAGACTTAGTTGCCCAATCTGATCCCACGGGCAAACGAACAATATTTGTACTTACAAAGGTGGATATGGCGGAAGAAAATTTAGCAGATCCTAATAGGGTATGTTTTATTAATTTCACTTTAAAATGTACTGATACCAAACTTTTTAGATAAGAAAAATTTTAAGTGGGAAATTATTTCCTATGAAAGCATTAGGCTACTTTGCAGTTGTGACTGGCAGAGGGAGAAAAGATGATTCCATTCAAACTATCAAAGATTACGAGGAGAACTTTTTCAGGAATTCCAAACTATTCAAGTAAGTTTCATGTTTTTGTTGTGCTGTTAATCTTTTATGCAAACATCTAGGGATGTTGTAAAATCAACGCAAGTCACCACACGCAACTTGAGCCTGGCGGTGGCTGACTGTTTCTGGAAGATGGTACGTGAAACTGTTGAGCAACAAGCCGACGCATTTAAAGCTCGCCGATTCAATTTGGAAACGGAATGGAAAAACAATTTCCCTCGATTACGTGAACAAGATCGCGATGAATTATTCGAACGCGCGCGAACTGAAATATTGGATGAAGTTGTGAATTTATCGCAAGTTCAGACGAAGCAATGGGAGGATAGTCTATTAGACAAAATTTGGGAGAAAGTCTCCGCGCATGTGTTTGAAAACGTGTACCTGCCGGCCGCTCAAACTGGTAGTCAAGGTATCCCAATTATCGCGAAATTATATAAATTGACATTTATGTTTGATCTTGTTTAGAAACTTTCAACACATCGGTGGACATCAAGCTGCGGCAATGGGCGGAAACCGAACTGCCCATGAAATCAGTGGAGTCAGGGTGGGAGACACTGCAAGCAGAGTTTAGGCAATTCATTGATAAGGCGAAGCAGGCATTGAATCATGATGATATATTTGATTTACTGAAGGATGCTGTAATCGATGAAGCGATTAATCGACACTCGTGGGAGGATAAAGCTGCCGAAGTTTTAAGAGTTATTCAGTTAAATACACTTGAAGATCGTACTGTTGGCGATAAGCGCGACTGGGATCAAGCTGTTAAGTTTTTAGAATCTAGTGTTAAAGATAAACTTAAAGAAACTGAAATGGAGTTGAAATCATTGCTTGGTCCTTCAACAAAGGAGCGGTGGTTGTATTGGAAAAGTCTTTCTGAGGATCAACATCGTCGTAATGCAGTGAAGTCAGAAGTGGATAAAATTATCTACTCCGATGAAAAGCATCCACCACTTTTGAGTTACGATGAATTGACTACGATAAGAAAGAATCTACAAAGAAGTAATATTGAAGTTGATAACGATTTTATTAGAGATGTCTGGAAACCGATTTATCGACGTCATTTTTTAAAACAGTCACTCAGTAAAGCGTACGACTGCCGGAAAGCATTTTACATGTATCATCAGCAGATGGATGTTGACTGCGGTGATGTTGTACTATTTCATCGAATTCAACAAATGATGAAAGTAACATCAAATGCGTTACGGCAGCAAATTATGAATCGCGAAGCTCGCAGATTGGATAAAGAAATCAAAGAAGTACTGGAAGATTATAGTCAGGATAATGAAAAAAAGGAAATGCTATTAACTGGTCGGCGGGTAACACTGGCAGAAGAGCTGAAACGGGTGCGGCAAATTCAAGAAAAGCTGGAGGAATTTATTAAAGCCCTAAATAAGGAGAAATAAGCGTATGTATTTGTTAGACTTTTTATAATCGTTTACTGTTAAAATAATGATATACTGCTGATAACCTATTTTTCATTTTGTTCAACAATTTTAGCTAAATTGTATTTTTTTTTTCATTTAAAAGAAATTTCTAATTACCAAAGCTATACAGTGTTTATTAATTGGAAAAAACAATTCCCATTATAAATAGAATCAAAAACTGCAATAGTGTAGATTTGTTTTAAATAACATCTTTATTTTTTCAAAAATATCACGAGACAGGTGAAACATTATTTAACGGTACATTATTATGACAATTGTTATTGATATATTGCTAATTTAAATATCACGCGTACAAAATTGAATTGTGAATCACGCCTAAATCGCGCGAACTTTCCTTCTTTGAATCAGATTCGCAGAGTGTATCCTTTCATCATATTGTTGTGCTTTGATATAAAGGAATACTCCTGCGATAACGATTACGGTACCTAGGCCGCTAAGGATGGTAACTGGATTTCCAAACATTAGCACGGACAGCCAAATCAAAAATGCACGTTTGGCAGTATTAGCAACACTAAAATTGATGGCATTTTACATAGAAACAAATATTAGATGCACTATTTTGTTACCTGTGTGTTACTGGACTTATATAGTCCATCAGAACATAAGCAGTGATGCTTTGAAAATGGAAGAAAATGCCATTCAAAATAAAGCTGCATAAAATCGCTAAGTCTAATTGACGGGGTGTTGATATGTCTACCAAAAGCAACGTGGCTGGTATTTGTATTACGATACTAGCTACGCTTGTATAGAATTGTAATTCAGCTGGCCTAAAATTCGCAATCTAGCTAATATGCTGATTAAATTTGTTTACGATTCACTCACGTGTATTTAAACTTATCGCCAGATATGAGCATTTTGGAATACACGTTCTGTAAACATTCCGTTAAATTTGTGGCCATAGCTGCGATGAATCCTCTTAGTTCAAAACTAATTTCATTTGCTGAACAAAGGGCTAAACCCGACATTACTGGGACCAAACTCAGATTCACAAAGAGTCCTGTTTGTTCCCCTGTAAAACATACAAATTTAAAAGTCAATTTATATTATATAGCATTTACCCATTACCTAGCAAAATTCTTGATATGAGCACAGTAAATAAAGGGGCTGAGCTCTTTATTGTTTCAGTGAAGCTTACAGCAACATAATTTAATGCAACTAGACCTAGCACTACTGTTAAAAATCTAAAACAGACATTATTAGTTGCATTCTAGTGGTACATAATTGAATTTACCTTGTACAACCAACCAGAATCATGTGCCTATAAAACCCAGGTGGTTTATTGAGCCTTGTTGTCGGTTTAAACATGCCACAAGGATAATACAGCTGCAAAAACCCACATGTAGCAGTTGTTAACATTTGAGAAGCACCTACAAAATATTCATCAATAGCTGCTTTCAAAATTGATATTTAATCTACCTAACATAGTTGGATTGCCATCCAAGTATGTGAGAATGTACTTATTCAAAAACAAGGTACAACCACTGAAGAAATACCACAACAAAAGGAATGTAATAGCTCTTAGATTGAGTAAGCCAGTTTTGGGTTCCTGAATGACTACATCGTGCTCCTTTTTGTCAGCAGAGATCACTTCCTTGCTTGTTATATTAGGTGCAATTTCAATATTTTTTTCTTTTGAACTCTCCATTGTTAGGGACAATAATTTACCCTGCAATACAAAGTAACATCACAATAATAAATTGTATAATTAATTAGATCAGCTTTACCCTTTAATACAATTGTTATATAGGACGCATAATCAGCGGTTACGTGTGAACGCTATTCTCTATGATGCAAACACTCTTTGCGGCTTTCACTACAGCTGCTGCGTCGCACCACATTCCCAATTTCTATGATGACGAACCAATAGTTGCTGTAATAACGTGTGGTGATTACTGCCATTAGATGAATAGTTCAGGTTACACTAATGCACGTAGTAGCTGATGATTCCAATGCCATACTAAACTGACATTTAGGTTTTACATGCAATCAACACAAAAACATTATTTGGACTAAGTCAAACTAAGTGAGAATGCATTAAATAAGCGCCAATATGTTTTCTTTGAACTGGTCAAGCGTATGCAATTCCTTCCACATGGAAGGAATATTTAAAAAACGAAAACTAAAAGTCCATGACAAAAAGATGTGACAAATTTAACTTTTCACTTACTTTTATATGAAGTCCTCTTAGGATTGTCGGTTTTTTTATTTACCTTCGATTTTCTATACGCGTTAATGCCCAATGCAATCGCCTCATTTTGGTATTTAAAATTTCCACCCAATATTAACCCGACCTCGATAAACATTTCAAGTCGTAACAATTTTTACATTGATACGCTACAATGCGGAACTGACTCACTACTTACGCTCATAATCTTACTCGTTATCATCATTAAATAAAAGCTCGAGATTACGAATGCACGCAATAAACGATATACCAGGTGAAACGAAACTTCTATTCATATATTATACATTTATAGAATTGTAATGCATAAATTTACAATAAATTAATTGTAATCAATGCGAGCTCAGTCAATAATTTGGAATCTATTATTGTTTACGAATGCGTATAACACATAACATCCAAGTAAAATTTTCTTCTCAATAATACTACATTTCTTCCTAGCACATTAACACTAATGTGATTATAACGATATATATTAGTTTTACATTTAAGAACACCAATGCTATATCTTTAATAATATACAATAAATATAAAAAGATACAACATATACCAATATATATAAACAATATGAAATTTGCTCAACAATAACCGGTCACAATAAAAATAGTATTTAATTTGCTGCTTGAGCAGCCAAATATTTCTTTTAGATCTAAATTATACTGTTGCGAATCCTTCATGTAATAGCCATGACGCAAATACGAAAAAGTAAAAAATCCCATATAATAACAATGCTAAATCAATTTAACAAACAACATATGAATAAAACATTCATACTACTCGGTTCATACTACTAGAGACTAAAATGACTGGTAGACGCGGCGAGGCTACTTCAAAATTAAAGACATAATTAAAGAATAGATGATCTATTCTAACCGCATCGAAGACACAGGAATTGGTACTTAGAATTGTATTTTTACCAAAAACGAGATTATAGAATTACACATGTAATTCTCAAATAAAATATGTTGAAATGCATTCTGTATATGAGTGAATGTCACATTTGAACGATCAACGAACTGTTAGCTATTGTTGATAGGTAATACCCTTTAATGTACTTATTTTTTACGTGGATTAATTTACTTAATTGTGGTTCTTTCAATTGGCTACTTCTAAAATCCCTCGATTTAGCAACGCGTCGCGCAAAGTATTATAAAGTTCCAATTGCTGATCAGGCTTCAAGTATAGAATTTGGGAGAGCAATTTTTGCGGGCTGTCGCTCTGGATAAAACTCGTAATGTAAACATTGACGAACGTAGCCATTAAGAACTGGCAATCGAAACGATCCATTATACCACCATGACCTGGAATAACATCACCGAAATCCTGCAAATATGTAACATTAATTAATTTCATAATTTCCTCCATTGCGTAACTCAATATGCAATTAATTAATTAATTGCACAATTCAATATAACACACTAATAACTTACTTTAATTTTGAAGGCTCTTTTAAAACCGGATGCGAAAAAACCTCCAAACGGGCCAATTACGCTACTAAACAGCGATAACGACAGCGAATGCAGTGCGAATGGCACGAGGTTGAATGTTACTGGCAAGCCGACCTTTGATAATAATGACAAATTTAATTATCTGTAAAGAACATGTTAATTGGTTCAACGTACTATACTGAAAAGGTTGCCGATGGAAGTGGGCAATGTAAATTCGGTCGGCTGAAATAGTGAACTTGGTTCGCAATCCATTGACATGGCACCAATTGTTTCATTATATGCGATCGGACAAACGAAGTACGGAACACGAGCCATCAGCGTTGACAACTGTAATTATTGTGAATATATTAATTATTATCTGGAAATTAACAACTGAGCACGCTCAAATTGAGCACAAACAAGTTTTACTGTATTTATGTAAATAGAATGCACTTAAAAATAGTGCCTTGTTTGTAGCAAGTACTTGCAGTAAAAATAAACAATTGCAAATAAATTCCAAAGTTCAAGTATTTCGCTAACATACCATAAAGCCGAACAATACTGTTGAGAATCCGCCTCCAATGAATCCTTCCCAGGTCTTTTTCGGGGACAGTTGAATAAGCGGTGTTTTACCGAAGAAAAAGCCAAACATGTATGCCATAATATCATTGCATATGATCATTGAGACGGGGACGATGAACCAAACGAGACCCTCGAATATGTTTTTAATTATTAAATACGACTGTGTGACGACAATCAGCAATGCAACGTGTGTCCAAGCAAACAATGAGAATTGCTTCATGTAGTAACGCTTCACAAGTGAGAGGACAAACCATACGAAGCCCAAGCAATACAAACAGAAGGAAATGAAACGGTGGTATGTGACTAGCGCTCGAAGAAAGTCCTGAAAATAATTTACAACCATATTAATATCACATATAATAATATCAATTGGATATAACTTACAAGTCGATTGATTGCGACACCAAAATAATCTACCAAACTCTCCCCGTAGAAGAAGTAATTGGAAGTAATCAAAAAGTACCAAGAGAGCGATCTGAACCACGGTAGTCCATGGATTCTGTATACTGAGTATCCAATGCTTATAATCTCTGAGAAACATTTTACTTGTATGATCAATGTCTGCAAATATAATTTCATGTTGAATATTAAGTCAATAGTTGTTAAGTGATCATTACCGTGATCATGAGAGCAAGGGGACCAAGATATATAGCAATGGCAAAAAATGAGATCATCAATACGCTGAAGATACCGCGAATTACCCAGTTCTTCCATCGGTCTGGCAAGAATTCCAATGCAGATTGTAGAATTGAAGGTGCTTTGTTGGTACCGGTTGGTATAACTTTCGAAAGATCAGTTTGCTGTTTGTCATCTTCACTGTCCACCTATAAAAAATTGTGTAAAGTAAACAAGCAAGCGTGATTTATTACGAGTCAATGTCTACATGAATTTATTACGATTCAATGTCTACATGAATTCAAAAGCGCGCAATTAATTTGCAACATGGCTTGTGATTAATTATTTAGGCCTAGTGGGTCAATTGATATGCGTATATGTCGTTCGTTATATAGGTCTATTTATTTAATTTCCATTTCAGCTTATTGAACCGCATTTAAGTGCCATATCGAACATGTTAATGTAGTCGGACCGCAAGCAGAAAATTTAACAAATAAGAAGATTATCACCGAATAATAGGATTATTTAGCTATAAATACTTCTTTTCGTTTTATCGATGGACATTTTAGTTTCGATATAGTTAATACATTAACGAAACATCATAAATATTTATAAGATAACGTAGAACAAAAGCTACGAGCTTAAATTGCTTATTCATGTAGATTCACATGATTAATTGATTTAAAACATTATTATTAAACATTGAGTAGAAAAACTTACGTTACTATCCGCGGATTCAGGATTTGGATCCTTGGTGTTTGCTCGCTGACGCACTTCCGTCATGATGATTTCTTGCAAGGATTTCTTCTTCGTTAACAATGAATGTTATTGCTATTAATTTAATAGACAAAATTGCACATGATATATAGACGCTCGTCAATAGACGAAAAACTAGAGCACCAAGTGTCAAAACACCTACTGTTTTTGTGTATATCCTCAGAGCTCGCACATGAATGCACAGGATAGCTCGACTGAAACACACTGAAACAGAATTTACGCACCAAGTGCACTCAACAAATCAATAGCGTGATTTCGAGAATTAGTGGTGTTGCCACGTATTAATGATTCTATTTTCACGAGCAGTGCAACTTTAGGAGCTTAAAAGCAGTCATAACAACGTTATTATCAATGTCTTATGTACATGTCAATGCAATTGTCATTGTGTTTAAACAATCTTTATATGCATGGTCATTGTTACCGGGGATGTAAACAGAAAAAGTGTGCAAATTGACAGAATACCACTGTGTAAAACCAGCTGTCAGTTGGTTTTGGTTTCATAACCCTAAAATATTCGTACAGTAGGCAGCAGTGGATGTTTGTGTCTGTTGTTTTGTGCCGGCACAATTATGGAATTTGTGTTCATATTATCAGTGATAATTGGATTAATTAGCGCAGGTGCTTCAACGGAGGACACATTCAGTGAAGAACTTCTACTGAGACCGCTGTATACCGACAAAGTTTACGCACATTTCCAATTTACAACTAAATGGAACACCCAACCAAATAATTGTAAGTATCCACATTGCGTTGGCGGTTTTAAATCTTAACTGGCATCAATTTTAGTATTACATACACATCTATTTCCTCGCGCCCTTTCGGAAATAATTACACGTTATAATGTCGCTGAATTACACATTAGTTTAACTGCGGGGTTATGGAGATATGAAACATGGGGCTATCCAGTGATAGATGCTGCTCCAGGGGCTGAAGTTTGGGCTTGGTTTAGAGAGGATACCATAGACGTTGATAAGAATTGGGTGGCATTAGCTAATTCATTATCCGGTCTTCTTTGCTCATCACTAAATTTTATTGACACTTCAAACAGCATATCCCCTGAGATTTCATTACGACCAAGAGGTTTAGTCTCTAGTACAAACTCAACACTATTAAGATATGCCTCTTTACCCAGGGAAATTGTATGCACAGAGAATTTGACACCATGGAAGAAATTACTTCCTTGTGATTCTAAAGCTGGCTTAGCACAGCTTTTGAATGCTGGTTTTATTCATAACACTCAATATCATAGTGTTGGTTTACATTTGAGAAATATTTGTGGGACGAAAGAATGTAATACAATGGCATTGGAGGCTAAACAAACCGTTGATCTTGTGTACGATCATAAAATAATTGGCACAAGGAATTGGTCATTTGTAAAATTATTTGGACAAGGCATGTTTGCGTCTTGCCCACTGGCAGAGACAAGCAATATTTACGTCGAGCTAACAAGCAATGCATCGATACCATTTGAGTTAACACCACCACCAGAAGAAGTGATAATCAGTTACAGAGGGGGCACTGAAAATTTATATGCGAAGTATAACAGAAAAAACTCAAATCCTTTGAGTATAAGCATGTTATACACAGAGAAACAAGTATATAATATTAATATACCACCGCCTATTTATGCTAGTCAATACAAAACGGGATATGGCCAACAGAATGGGGGTCTTGTGACAAAAATCCACAACAATCATTGGGCACCATTAGATGTGGTTGTTCTACAGAATTTACCATGGTACATGCCAATTTACTTGCATACAATGAAAATAGAATCCAATGGAGTTGAAAAGAAGCCGTTGAAATTAATTTACAAACCAGGAAAATTACGTGAGAAAGCACATAATTTAGAAATTGCTCTGACTCTTCCTGCACGCAGTGTTACATCAATAACCATTGATTTTGATTTCGTCTTCTTGAAGTGGCAGGAATATCCGCCAGATGCAAATCACGGTTTTTACGTTGGCTCAGCTATCGTCTCAGCAATGCTTCCGCTTGCTAAAAATTATACTGGAATTCCACAAGATGCGTCGTTATTTATGGATTCGTTCAATGCGTCACGAAGCGGATATTTAGTTCAAATACGTACAGAGAGTATTATTATAACGTTGCCTACGCCAGATTTTAGTATGCCTTATAACGTAATTTGCTTGGCATGTACTGTTGTTGCTTTGGCATTCGGTCCATTCCATAATATTACAACTAAACGACTGATTTTAAAAATCAATAGTAAGAAAAATATTCTGCAAAAGATAAAGAATTTTCTTTCAAAGAAATCCAAAGAACCAGAGGTAGCTAAATAAATGTAGTTTATTTCGTTTAATTATTTTTAAAATTCTTATGATTACCATACTTTTTTCGTAATAAAATAATTCATTAATTCATAAATTCATATATATATTTTCTGGTGTGATCACAGGAATTCGTAATTGTTCATGTTACTTAATATGATAATACTTTATATGTATTGCTCGGAAGAGACGGGGGTGCCTAAAAATTTCTTCTCATAACGTTGTTGAATTGACAATGCTGACTCCGTGCACTAACATTGTAGGGGGTAAATTCTCGGTTATCGTATTTAATGTTTCGAGATAAGGCACTGCATCTTCGGCCACTGTAGGGGGCGTTGGAAGATAGATAAAAGTAACTGCAGTATTCTGGGATTCTTGCTTGATTAGTTCATTACAACTGAAACAGAAAGTTCAATGAGTCATTTTCGTTATCTGTGGTTTGTGTTTATACCTAGTAAGATATGTTTCATGCGACCGACTTTGCAATTCAAAAACGGCGTTCCAAGCGACTACCGGATATATTTCAGCCTTAATTCGAAGCATATACAGGAGTCGCTTAATTTTATCGATATGATTCTGTTGAGCTGCAGTGTTCATTTCGAATGTGGAAGTTCGACTCTTATCGCAGACGCAAATACGCAACGTTAATTTACTCCAGTGTGATACCATGTTGACAATGCAAGCCAATTGCATCATAAACAACGACGTAACATCGAACGCATTCATTTCAGAAGGGTGCAATAAGTTGATGGGCCAGACATCAATGTATTGCTTCTCGAAGTTTAGCGTTTTGTTCAATTTGTGGAAATTTCGACATAAGCACAAGTTCTTGTTAAAGCGCAAAACATCACCCATCATTTGAACGAATTCGAGCGCTTTTAATTTGTATGCGTGTGCGTCATACAATGAAAAGTTATCATCAGAAAATTCGGTGCTTTGATAAGAAGATCCCACGCTAAAAATAGTTTCGATTACGATTTCATATAGCTGAGGATTGAATGAAGTACCTATTTAGAAAGTCAATAGGTTCCTGCTTATCTAAATACCCCAAGACGACTGTATTTGGTTTCATAGCACCCATGCCAGAAATTCTCATCAAGTGCTGCAAGCCTGTTCGTACCTCATTGGCCACGGTTAACTCTACGAATGCTTTAACTTTTAGATGATCGATTAAATTCAACCAGTGGGGAAATTTTTCAATTGTAGGATCAGGACCTTCTTCATTTGGATCACTCGTTACAACATGCCCTAATACATATAATCCACCTTTCTTCAAATCGTTTATAAAATCGATTAATGGACATGCTGTTCGTGGACTATTCACAAGTAGTAGAACTTGTGGTCTCCAGAATTTAACGTGATCTTTGCGCGAGTCCAATAAGAGCAAATATTTGCGTACCTAGGCATTATAACGATTAGTTTATGATATTGAAAATAAGGCAGCAATTACCTGATGAAATATCAATGCTTGGCTTATACTGCCCCACTGCATTTCCTTTGAGGGTGAAAACAAGTGCAAAAATATGACGAGTATGATGCATATCAGTATGCTGATAGCTGAATAAATTGGACTAATAACGAACATCATAATGAGAGTCCCGATAAGTCCGAAAAATGCGGTATGCCAGCTAAAGTAATTAAACTGTGGCCTGAAATTCGGCGCACTTGCCAATTCGAGACCTGTAATAAATGATTTCTTATGTGGAATAATTCTGAGTGAGCGGTATGTTTACCTAGGCATGATAAATTTGTGGCTAGATAACTGAGTAAAAATAAGACGGAATTAAGTTGCGCAATTAAATTTAAAGATCCAATCAATAACACAATTTCTACTAGAAACCATGAAAATATAACTGCGGCTATAGGGTTACCATTCCAAGTGCCCTTTAAGATAAAATTTAAAACAGAGCCTGCAACAAATATATTTATTTTACATTCGGATTATAGGATTCACGACTTACCAAAAACTCGATCTTTTGATAGTGCCTCTAAAACTCGGGAGCCGCCAATAACATTACTTAAAGCTGCTGACCATGTGGCGGTTATCAATCCTAGGGCAACAGTTCCTTTAAGAACATTAATACCAGCGAGATATAAATAATTATAATGTAGCAACTGTGAACTACAAGTTGCTGCCGTTAGAAATGATATGGCAATGTAGATAACACAGGTAAAAAGAACAGCACTTAAGGTTCCATTGGGAATAGCTTTTCCAGGATTCTTCAATTCTCCACTCATATTTGCACCAGCCATAATTCCCGTTACTCCAGAAAAGAGCACACCAAACACAGATCCAAATGTTACCAGTGAATCCTTAGATGTGTAGTCTGTTCCGAAATGCGGATATAAGTTTTCTGCCAACGTTGCAGAACTTAGGCCAGTATAATTCGCAATTGTTATGTTTTCGATGTTACTGGATGGGATATTTACTTCCAATGGCCCTTGATAAAAGAAGCTGAAGAACGTTATGCTCAGGCACCCGCATACGATCATAAGTATAAAGACTGAAGTTTTTGCAAACATACTCGCACCAATTAAACAAACTAGAAGATTAAGTGTGTTGATGCAGGAGCAATATAAGAATTGATACCATCGGCCGTGAGGTACTAAATCAGGCAACAGGTAGCCTGTAAATAAATTGAAAATTAGTTTAGCATTACCTTGTGCTTGTAATTATACCTGATGGCCCAAAATTTTCTATAATGCCTTCTACACATCCAGAGAGACACAGCGCACTGCTTACAACATTTGCCAGGAAGAACAAGGTGCCAATTGAGCCCCCAAACTCAGGTCCAAGGGTTCTACTAATCATAACTGTACAATATATTAAGGAAATAGTATAATTTCAAACAAAAATGATAGGGCAAATTTTCAAGGATACAATAAGCACCACCTCCTTCTACAGCACCATTTGTTGAAATTGCGCAAACAGATGACACCGTAAATATTAATATTGCATAAGCAATTACAAATTGTAATAGTGTAACCAGAAGTCCAGCATTTCCAACAATATATCCTGAAAGCAACGGAGTCTGATGCATACGTATTACAACGTCATTAGCATAATTACCCATTCGTAGAAATATTAAAGCAGAAAACATTGACAGGGTCACAGGACTGAAGACCCCAGCAAAAACTCCAAGAGTTCTTGTGTCTGGTTGCTCAGTCATTGATCCAAACTCTACATATCCGCCTCCTTCTGAGTCATTCAATTGTTGATCGCGCCGCGACAATAAACCTGATATACGTCTCATTAATGATCGGCCACTATTAACCAACGGGCTTTTATCACTTAAATCGCAATTTGTTGAACCAACCTCTGGAGCGATCATTTTGCTTTGTTAACTATTAAAACATATGCTTATAACGCTACGATGCTAATTTTAAAATGCCACTATACGGAAGTATCACAAAACATTACTCGACCCTGTTGATAAGACACACAAAAGAGTGAACCCACACCGATCCGTACTCATAGTGTTACAAGTCAATTACTCATAACAAATCATATGGAGAAACAACAAACCAAATCATATGTAGACTCTAGTAGACATTAGTGGGGAGAGCACAACGTTGCCATGTCTCTACGCAAGCGTGAATTCCTCCTGGAGTCGATTACCGGGGGTGCGACTGTAGGAAGTAAAAATATAACCTATAGGTGATTTCAAATTGTTCAAATGCTCCGCAACTGTCGCGCGATATAATTCCGCGTGCAGTGTCCACAAAAACGAGCAGTATTACGCCGACCAGTATTACACAACGCTTTCGTTCGTACGTTCAATTATTATCTTTATTATCGTCGTTTACTCTGTTACTATGTATCGACAGTATTTGATACAAAATAGCGCGATTTGCGAATAGCGTATAAATCTTATTGTAATAAACTAACAACTGCAAATAGCGTGTGTGAATTGAACAATCAAATAAACGCATATCAATAATAGTATTAACGTAAACAGTTTTCGCACGCGATTTATCCGCCAACAATGTCCAAGTTTACGTGCAGTGGTTTATGGGACAAATGGGCAAGGTACTACAGCATGAACAGTTGGTTAAAGATTTCGCTCATGTTGTGCGTATTCGGATTTATCAAAGAATTCCGACCATCGGAGCCCTTCATCTACGAATATCTTATAGGACCATGGCGAAATCTAACCGAGGCACAGATCACACATGAAGTGTATCCAGTGGCAACGTATAGTTACTTAGTATTTTTGCTCATCGTTTTCCTAATCACGGACATTAGCCGGTATAAACCATTAATTATTATCTTGGGCCTTTGTGGATGCGTGATATGGAGCATGCTGATATGGACAACCTCGTTACTGGCTCTACAAATCGTTGAGGTGAGCACCCCTTTTTTTGTATTTATTCTATGACAAATATCTTCCTATTTGTTTTACCGGAAAACTTATGTCTCCTTCATGAATCATGTGCATTACATTATTTTAGACCTGTCATTATGTTTATTATACATACAATTTAACGAAGGCTTTGTTTTCTGATGGATATTCAATGAGAATGATAATATTACAAGTTGTAAGCAAACATAAACAATGATCATAGACAAGGCCTCTTTGAAAGCATTATATTCAATTGTTCTATACGAATAAAATTGCATAGTTTAGTATAAAGCTGAAAGTACAATAATCAGTGTTTAGTTGGCACTTGAAAATTTGAATTTTCTATAATATCAACTCGAAAAATCTACACGTAAGTTGATGTACTTGAAGGTCAGGATGAGCTATTTTATATATTTGAAGTGGACTTCACATTGCATATTGAAGGAATTACGTTGAAGGAGATAATGGCATAGGTAGGATTACTGAATTACTGTCAACGTGATTGTTTGTGTAATTTGTTATGGAAATTTTCACGGTAATGTTGTTATTGAGCAAGCTATTTACACCTGTTTGTTTCTTTATATCAGGTGTAGACACACCGACAGAATATATGTACTTTCTTCACAACATAATTATATACACTGGAAAACAACTGAATTAGTAAATCAATTGCAATTTGATGAAGTGCTACCGCGATTTAAGTATAGGAATTTTTTTGGATAGGTTAGATAGCGTGGAAATAAATGCTTGAAATAAAACAAACAAGGCAGGTGCATGCAAAAGAATTTTCGATAAATTTTTATCGAGTAGCAATATCCGTTTATTGACTATTTGTTTAATATACAATTGTTTTGTGTGTGGTGGTTGCCCATAAACTTGATGTATAATATGCATGATTATTTTGTATTGCTCTTGGCGTTTTTATTGAAATTTTTTACTATTGATTTTAATTCTATTCTGTTACAATTTGGACGTTATTTGTTATTGGGAAATGTGCTTAAATCGTACACTAACATGCAATGCATGCATGTCATCATCATCTAATCCACTTTGCATACTTTCGCATTTCATATCTTTGTGTGTGATTGTTGAATGCGTTATTTATTCATAGCAGGCCGCCTGCCTGAGTAGAAACTAGCAATAATGCAGAATTAAATCTGAGTAATTCGTAAACTATTGGTTTTACATATTGCGAATATGAATGAATGAAATTATACTTGTTTGCTATTTAATATAATAGTGCAGATCTTATATCAGAGGCAATAAAGCAAAGGTTAACAAAATCTGATTAATTTGAAGTTTTGAATATCATATCATGTCTCAATAATAGGACTCAATTAAATAACATTGGGCAAAACTTGAAGGACAAATCTCGCTTCGGAACGAATTGGTCTAAAAATACATTATGCTAAGAGCAAATCATCGTCGGCGTTAATTGTACACACCGCTTGCGTCACACGACAAACTTACCAGTTTGTACGGTTCAATTGCAAGATCTCGCATCTATTATTGACCGACGAAATTCATCGGTATCGTCATTCGAAGCATGCGAAGAAGTAGGTCTCTGCGAGAATTTGAAAATTTAATGCATTCTGTCCTTGGATTATTTCATCGTGATGACGCAATCACAGGTGACGTGGTGAATTTCCAACTGATTGCAAACAATCGGAGAACTGTGTTATTGAAAATTCATACCCAATTAAAAGGGTAAGACACAGTCAATATCGAAAGCCCATTCGTCGATAGGCTACCAGAGAGTAAATAATTTAAATATGAGTTTTTAGAATGCAATCGAATCGTTGCACAACGCACACGACACGTGCGCTGTTAAATAATCTAATAGGAACAATTAAAGGCTTGTGGTTTAATAGATTCTCATGTTGTTTACCACGAAAAGTGCATGCTAATTAATGGCGATAAAAACTTAGCAGTCGATTACAAAAATGCCACACATGCATTTGCACTTATTTGCAATATACCAATTATTTAATACAGCATAATTATACTTTTAAAAAATGAATAAGGAATTACTAGAAGCTAGGTACGTGATTGAAGAAGTTAAAGAAGAGAGTAGAAAATTATTAAATCAATGAACGTAATTAAATTTAATAGTTGTTTTTCAAAGCGCTGTAATTGAAGCATTTGCCAGAACGACCACGTGTGCGTAAAATTTTCATCTGAAATGACTCAGGGACCTTTTATCATACCTGAAACTTCTTAATTGCACACCAGACGTGCTTTATTCTGTGGGAATTATTTGATATTAAAAGCAATAGGTGTGCATGAATAAATAATTTTTATTGATACAAATGATGAATGTTTTATAAATTATATAAATTCGGAGGATATGCTTTTTCGTAAACAACACGCTAAATTCATCATTTCAATCGCTAATCTATACACAAAAAGATTATTCACACTGAATATTTAAAAATTTATTATTGCATTAACGTAGTTGTCCATCAATCATTTATGTTTTATTTATTCGTGCAAACAAGGAATTTCTAATAGCAATTCAATGCGAGATTTGTCTGTGAACCATATGTTGCATTCACGGTGGAACATTAGAGACATGCATTAATTATTCCAAGTAACCTACTTTGCCACTGCTTAGCGGTGGTTACCAATAAGTAAAGTATTAAATGTTTATCACCCTTTTTATACGTATACGTTCACAGCGGTAAATTTCGATAAACACTCATGAATTTCATAGACGTTTATCGCTCTATCATACATGTCAAATTTTCCAAATATATTATATCATTTTCTATAATTTTAGGGGGTTTATGGGGCCTTCATGGCAACGGAAATTGCGTACTACACGTACATTTATGCAAAAGTGGAAAATGATTATTACCAAGAAGTGAGTTCCCACACACGAGCTGCAATTCTTGCGGGTAGGTCAATGTCAAGTATACTGGGACAAGTATTCGTATCGTGTGATATAATGGACTATAAAGAGCTCAATTACATTTCATTAGGAGGTGAGTTTTTTTTTATGTAATACGATCAGTTAAATGGCGCACATTTTATTGATTCACTAATAATTTTTTAAAGTGTAGTCCGCACAAATTGTTTGTCATGAATCAATCAATTTACATTATTATTAAATTATTCAAACCCGACATTCGTAGAGTAAAAGACTATAAGATTAAGACAGGAAGAAGCATTAAATTATTCATACTTTTTGAAAGTTTTGCGATATAACAGGACAATGGATTATTGTGTAAAAAATATAATAAAAAAATGAGTGATTTGCATCTCAGTTTAAAAAAAATATTATTTATATAGTTGATATAGTTTACGAGAAATTAATTTCAAATTATATGTATTCAAAATAGTGTACTAACGCCGTAATGTATATTACATATTTTGAATTTGCAACGCTAACACATATACCTTACCTAGCGCGCCCTAGGGCAATTCGCAGTAACTCGTATAAGCTGGACCCAGGGCCTATTGCAAATTGAATGCTGAAACTGGATTGCCCTAGTAAAATGTTATAAGAGTTGCTGCATGTGGCGCTAGGACGCGGTAGTTAGGGTATAGCATTAGCGCGACATATTTAAAATGGATTAAATTTGTACGCTCATTTCTGTGGGTCGATACGTAGATCAATTTTATTACCTTATATGGATGAGGCTCACTAAATTTTTTGTTTATAGTATTTATACTTAATGGTTTTTATTAATTTTAGCAATGGCTTTGGCGACTGTATGGGCGTTATTCTTGCCACCAGTGAAAAGGACAATATACTTTCATCAAACAAGTGGACAACGCATGTTGACGCCCACGAAATATCGAAATGCATTTTCGTTAATGAAGTCGCATTTTGTGGGTAGTTTTTCTAAACGATACGTATTGAAATGGTCAATGTGGTGGTCGTTGACTACTGCAGGGTTTATACAAGTTCAAACCTACGTACAACCTCTATGGACTGAAATTCAAGTGAATGTGGCGGATCCAATTATGTATAATGGTGGAATTGAAGCGGGAGCTACAATTTTAGGATTTTTGGGCGCTATATTTGGAGGATATTTGAAAGTTGACTGGCGACAAAAAGGGGAATTACTTTTATCTATATGTGCCATTACTGCAGCCAGCATTATTTTGACGGCCTCCCAAACAACGGAAGTTAAAATAAGTTATGCCTGCTATATCGGCTATTGTGCTATCTATCACTTTATGATTACAATAGCAAGCTCCGAAATTGCCAAAGGAATACTTGAGGATAGTTACGGTTTAGTTTTTGGTTTGAATATGTTCTTAGCGTTATTGTTACAAACTGGTTTGACGCTCGCATTTGTTACCAAAGGTATTGGGTTAGCTTTATCGCCACGAAATCAATTTCTTTCATATGGTATATACCATATATGTGTATCAGGTATTTTCATTATTATCGGTTTGATAGGTTGGATTAAAAGCAATAAGGATATCAACAAGACTTATTCATAGATAGAAGAATTATGATAGAGCAATTTAAAATGCTAGTCGATCGTCACTTAACTAATTATTTTATAATCGAGAGGATACTAGCCATTAGTTATAAAACTTTATACTTAACGTATTACGATTCAAGCATGGCTAGACCTTCGATGATTAAGCGATTTTTAATCGTAAAGTACATAATAGGTATAAATTATAGACTGATATATAAATCAATATTGTTTACCTTTTATCAATCGTTTATTACGTTATCACAAATTTACAGTATATCGTAGGTATAAATTGTTATGATATATTGCAATTTCATAATTTTTTATAAACGCATCATTATTGTTACCCATAGTGATAAAATGATATTTAAATGCACACTTGATGAAAATATTGAGCATTATTCATCTTTCTTTTGAATGGGGCTCTTTGGAGTTTCATCCTTTTTTTTCGGAATTGCCTTCTTAATTATTCCTACTTTACGTAGATATCTCACAATAAATGGTGTGCAAGTTAATGTTATGCTGATACGAATGGGGGCAAGCACCTTATGAATGAGATATGCAGCTGCAAACGTCCCTGATGAAGATGCCAATTTATTGATCGCCTTTTCAGAGAGCCCACATTTTTCCAGCATTGATGAGATGTCCAATCCACTAGAAAATGTAGTAGATTGAATGTTACGTTGAATGTTAATTTAAGTTTACCTCATTTGTTATTACCTTGCAACTAACGTGTAGCATATTCCAAGAGACACTAATGAAATGGAGATATGAAATATAATCACTGTTGAACCATATTGTGCCATAGCTTGCTTTAATTTCTCCTTATATGTTGTAGGTGCTAATTCTTTTTCATTGGCCACTTTAGGTATACCCTTTCCTGAGCCATAACTTAATTTTAATATATCATTTCCTGGGCTGATTGCTGAATTATACATTAAATTACTTTTTTTAATTCTTGCAATTGTGTGATACCTTTTGTCAATATTCTTTACATTAATGTAGTTTTTTAAAAAAGGTGACATATAATGTTGCTTCAAAGGAACATGAAAAGTTCTGAAGACATTTCTTGCAACTATAATTATATTACAACATTAGACCACATTTTAATAAAGTTTGTATACTCACTAGTAATTTTTGGAATGATATTTCCCAGCGTAGAACATTTACCAAGATTTACAAACATTTAAAAATAATTAAAATTACACGATATTACAAATTTGGAATTATATTTTGTTTTGATATTAGTAATATTTAGTAGTTAAAGGTCCAGGCAGTGTTTACAAATAACAGCTGATTGACTGTAACCTCACAAAACAGGTTAAGATATTGATGAGTAATGTTTTACATTCATATTTAACTTTTTTGTCATATCCTTTACCAGTGCTAGTGATAATTTACCATCATGCTCAGGATCTGGACTTTCATTGATAGAATGATAATTAAACATCGCTTAGGAATATTCCTTAACTATGTTCATTTAAGATTCTTCATTAAACGTTAACTTTAATAAGTGTTGATGTCCTTTGATGTGGTTTTTTATAACAAAAAAGATCATTTTACTTATTACGAAGTATCAACAAGTTGACGAAGTAAATAGTCTTCAAAGTTTGGGGTTTAATGAGACTTTATTATGTCATCGTTATTATAAAACACGAATAAAAGTTTGCTTTGAAAATTGATACTAATTGATTGATATTAGTTGTCTATAAACGCATTAATATGAAAAAACTATGTATCTTATAAGTGGACATTATTCATGTTGCGACTGAGTTAAAATATTTTGGTACCTAAGTTTAGAAACTTTTTAAAAGTTTTTGGCGTCGAAAGATGTAAGCGGCAAGTAATGGATCCTATAATTGACTGTCCGCTTAATAATATAAAAGAAAAACGACCTACTTTAGCTTTATCTCTTAAATCAAACATAATTATGAATATGGAAGTATTAGGAGGATTAATACGTCCAAAGTTATCACTAACAATCCTCGGATGTCAGCATGCGCGCGGTACTTTTGCAACAATGATCAATCAAACTTATTAATAACAGTTTAATATTACATATTACCGTGTACCTGATATGAACTATATTGATTGGCAATATACTTGTGTGTTTTGAATTTAGCTCGCAACAGGCTCTATAACAGAGGCCTAATTGTAATAAAAGCGCGTGTGGTTTTTTTAGTACGTGTCGAATAGACCATTATTTCCATCTTTAATTAAAAAGCGTTAAATTTAATGTTCTCCCGCATTACATGGACCTTTATTAAAAAACAATATTTGGAATGCGCTTAATTAATTCAAGTAGATGACAAAACACAATATGTAAATATTTCACCGTTTGATAAAATTCTTGCTTTCCTGTATGTACTCAAGCCATTAACACTGCAAACAACGCGATGTATTTGATTTTGTGCACGATTCAGTCACGTTTCTTGTGCAACAGCTTAAATGCTCCTGGATGTTTTCCTTTTGTCAATATTACCCTTTGTTAACAGTTTTTTTCTGTAAGCACCCGCAGAAGTGGCTGCGTAGATGCTGCAAATAGCACTAAGCTGCTCTCTTCTTCGCTTGTCACTTGAGGATAGTTTGTGAGCTGCGCTCTTTCGCGTTCAGTTTTTATATAGTTTATTTACGGTTGTGTTGCTATGCTCTGGCGCAAGATATTGTTGTTGTCCTTTTGGGAAAAACGAAATTTTGTTATATATTTTTTTGCGCGTGCGGTGGCGCAACCTCTTGCACACGCTTCCATAATAATATCAATCCGAAATAAGTTGTTGTTAATGAAATAGATTTTGCATTTATTTGTATAAACCGACTCCCACTTGCTCACGCATCATATTCGCCACGGTAGGCGGGTGTGCGCACAAGTTCAGGTGTTTCCAACGCGTATAAATAGGTTGCTCGTAAGCTTCTGGTCTCGCATACAGACTAGCCGCCCTTCAGTGATAAGAATTATTCGCGACGAAGACGAAGAAGAAGTTTCCAACATGTTCGCGCACCGCATAACGCTCATCCACATCGTGTTCACGCTCGCGGTGTTGTGCGCGGTCAATGCAATGCCGCAATTGCATCCTTCGAAATTTAATAATAACGACAACAATTTATGGAGACGCGTGTTTAATCCAAGTAGTCCCTTATTGTACGAAAACATTCTTCAAGAAGACAACCGCTCAGATGACTATCCTGACTTGATCGCAGAAGATTATCGGAATTCAGATGATACCGATTTGAAATCAGCCGGTACGGACGACGTTGAAGAAGTAAGTTTTACGTATTTTATATTTCAATGTGCGCGACTTTTAATGTCATAATAGAATAAAGTTCAAAATATAACAAATGTATGCAATATTACAGAAATTAAACAAGTGAGCACATATATTATACTTAATAGACGATTGCGAAATCGAATGCAGATTCGCTGAAACTAAACAAAAACCTAAAAGACCGCGTTGCGATATTTATGCATTGATTTAATCAACAAACGATAGTTTTAATTGGTACTTTGTAATTATTGTTGGAGAATTAGTATTGTAATAATGATTAATTTCATCTATTTTGTATCTTGTGCGCGGATTAGGAAGACATTGCGTTATTGCGACGAGAAGCGAAGAATTGCGTAGTGCGCAAAAATAAATTGAACTTGACACATTAACTCGGTTTTTCTTGTACACTTTTTCGCATTTACTTGTTTTGCATTGGTGCATTCCGTAGCATTGGCGATGAAATTAATAACGAGTAGTTATTAGCCATAAAACGTTTAGTAAACAGCTGATGAATGATTACATTTAACAAATAATGACGGCATATAATACAGAAAGGAAATAATAGCGCTCAATTCATAAATGCAATGGAATGTAAACACGGTGCATGCTCAAAAGATTTTATGTTTCATAATACGCTTTTCATGAAATACACATAATTTTGATTGTGCGCAAGAATTTTGGCGACTAAAATTTAATCAATTATTTGTTCCCGCAACTTGCTATAAAGTTTAAGTAACTATTCAATTATTTTATATGTTTGATTTGCTTTCAGATTGATCAACAACTAATTGATTCATTGCAGAGGAATCTATTGATGTTCAAGAAAGTTTCAGAGGTACTGGAAAATGACCTACGGGGAAACCATCCAAGAGAAAATCGCAACAAAAGAGACGAACCTTATAAATCATGTAAGTAACAATTATACATGTTTATATGTTTGTTATAAAGATGCAGATTGTTGTTATTGTGTATGGATGCATATTGTTGATTGATGGTCGACGAGTTGCAATCTCCTTGCAGAGGCAAATGAGTTGCGAATATGGAATTAATTTTGACCATGTTTTATTGAAATCTATGCGCGACAATAAGTTCGATTATTTGTGCTTTGCTGATTATGTATTTTACCTTGTTTGTTATTATTTTAAGCATTGTATTTGTACGTTTTGTTTTGTTCTGCTTTCTAACGTGCTTTTGTCTTTTTGTTGTTCAAACGACAGATGTTGCAGATGCTGCCCCATGCTATTACAAAATATGTAACTTGGGTAAACGTCGTGCACCTCAATGGGGAAAATAATTCCGGTAGCTGATTTCATGACGCATTCGTCGAAGGTCAAGGATTAACCAAGAGAATTTTGATTTGGATATGTGGGGCAAATAAGAACAAAGTTTTAAGTAATATTTATTTAATTTATTCAAGAGATCTTCTAGATATCATATATTGTGTATAATTTTTATTTATAAAGGAATATTAAAATAATGTACAAATCTATATTAAAATAAATATTTAAAAATATATGTTATATATTTTATTCTTTATGTTTTGATGTCTTAATTAATACCTATTAGAACGAAAGTAAGTCGCGACGTAGCGGTTTTAATGAGAAAAGTTTGAAACTTTCTACCAGCTTGTTTTGAACCTTGTACGTAGCATTACAGTATTTGTTTTAATTTGCAGCGCGTGAGTCGGTTGGTAGCCTAATGGTTTAAGTGCTTGCTTTGTAACTGTAAGGAAGGACTCGGGATCGAATCCTGGCGGTCGGGATTCTTTTTATATAATTGAATAGTATGATAATTTCACCTGCGCTTGCACCTAATTTCGAGCCCAACCTAACATAAATTAATAATTAATACATTACGCGATAAACCCAGCTCTGTTGGTAACGAAAATCGGGAATGGAGAGGTAGTCAAGAGCCGGACTCCGTATGAGCTGGATCACCTGCCGGGGAGCGCAACTTGGGGTGGGCCGTTCAAAGACAATACTTAATTTGTCCGGGCATTAACTTGAACATAGGGCTAAAAATGGAGTTGAAAAGACAGCGAGGGACATGTCCAAGTGGAGGGTGCAACACCCCTCAATGATCGAACTGGAGACCCACGAATGGAACACAAACGCCTTACCAATCAGGTTGCCGTATGATAGTTCTGTGACCGATTTTTAGCAAGAACATTTGTAAAATATTTATTGTAAGGCTGTAAGGAAAAATATCTTCCTTTGGGATTTGAGCCCAGCACCTTCGAATTGCTAGCAGCGCAACTAACCACTGCACTGCAAAGCTTGTGACGTCACGGAATTAACATTTATAATTGAAGACTGTTGTAATAAGAAAAATTTAAAAACATTCCAGCTTGCAATGGCACTGAACGCGAGATTTCTGAATCAGAAATAAAGGGGGTAAAAGAAACGTGAATAGTATAATAATATGCTCTGTTTCTACGGAGTATATTATAAACTAACTCTCCGACTTGATAATTCAATTATATTATCTGCAATTTTAATTTCTAATATATTTTAAATATTCATTTGTAATCGATGCGACCAAAATGTAATATTGAGCAAAGTCCATTTAATCACTTTATTAAAATGCAGGTATCATTTCTCAAGCCAATTAAATAACACTTTTATATTGATGACATGTCAACATAGTCGAGAAATTGCATTTGATTTACATACGTACTTCAATTAACACAAACATTTTGTTGAATTGACGACCTTGTCTAACGCGCGGTATGCATATATGTACATGACTATATTGGTATAACATTGGCGCATCATACAGCCTACAGTATTTATATTGGCAATAAAATGCAACGCACTTCATTGAAAATGTGTAGTTGTTAATCGCAACTGCGTGGCGATGTTGCTCTTCACATTTTTATTTTATGTTATCGCTGTGGTTCTACTACTGATTGGTGCTTGGTATATCTATATTCGCAGTTTTGATGGCTATTTTAAATCTATAAAGGGGCCCACTGTTTTGCCAATTGTTGGTAATGCCCTTCTCTTCAGGGATACTGTAGGTAATGTATCGTAATAAAATATTTTTATATAACATAGAGGCGTAACCTTATGTTTAATTTTCAGCTATTATTCCTGTTCTGAAAGATGTATTTCAAAAACATGGAAAAATATCTATAATATGGCTTGGTATTCTACCATTTGTAATTATTTCCGATTATGATGTAATTGAGAAAGTTCTAAGCTCTACCAGGTTGTTGGAAAAATCGCAACTTTATAAGTTTTTCTATAAATGGCTTGGTTATGGTTTACTCACTTCCGATGGACCAAAATGGAAGAAACGCAGGCGACTTCTTACACCAGCTTACCATTTCCAAATTCTGGAACAATTCGTACCCATTTTCGATAAAGTGGGTAACATATTAGTTGAGGAAATAAAGAAGGATAAGAACAAAGAATGCATTGATGTATATCCTTATGGTTTCATGACGTTAGGTCCCCCGACACTTGGCCCCCCGACATTTAACCCCGCGACAGTTTAACCTGAAGCAAATTGGTCCCTCAAACTTTTTAACCGTTTCTGCGTTCGTGCCCCGAAATTTGGCCCGAACGATACTAGATCCCCCAAATATTACCATATGGCCCCTGCGTTACTTTGCCCCCTATTTTAGAATTAAATTT